>QGOA01001132.1:0-20741 GCA_003313075.1 Termitomyces sp. MG16
CTTTCAGGACCGAGCGTTTTGACGATTCAGGACCTCTGGTGCTGTCGCATCAAGATATCAACCTTCGAAATATTATTGTAGATGAAGATGGTCGTCTTTGGATGCTTGACTGGGCGTGGGCGGGATATTATCCCCCGCATTTTGAGTATTTGGCAATGGTCAGACAGAATATCGGGGAACCCGACACGTTGTGGAAGCTGTTAATTCCGTTTATCTGTGGCCCGTATTTTCGCCAGGATCTCTGGTTGAGGCGGATAGGGAAGATGTTGCCCATAGGTAGATAATATGACAGACTGTTGTGCGCTTTTGATGACTTTATGAGGACTACTATGAAATAAAGCCTCCTTAACATTGTTATAGAGTGGTATTGTAGAGGCATTACATTGTTGTTGTTACTGTTGATGCGAAATTGTTTTTTTTTTGGTGATTGGCAAACTGCCAACAACATCTTGCCGGGTGATCTCCTTCCTCTTTGTGATTCCTCTTTGCCTGTTTCTGACGACTCTTTGCTGATGGACAACGATAGTGACTAAACAAACCTTAGTGTAGATAGGTTCTTTATTGTATAGCTTTTTGATATCGACTCTTCGTATATATTTGATTCCTGGGTTTTGAACAAGTAAGTCTTTTTAAGTAAATTGATAGTTGTAATAAGTAAAACAAAGGTGAGAGGACTTAGCAAAATCTTGCAAAGGGAAACACTTAGTAAGTCATCATAGCGAAAACCCCTTGGCATGAGTTGTGCAATGTGCTAAGCATTGGCGACATGCTAGCACTGTGGCTTGACTACATAAGGGAATGTCTGTTGGATATAGTACAGTAAGTATTGGCAAGAAAGATAAGTAAGGTAAGTAATGAAAAAGAAGAGCTTATCATCATAATCTTTTCTAATCATTTTTTTCATCTTCAAACAGGGTCAGCAAGTCATCATTGTCCAATAAGTCAGTTTCTTCAAGTTCTTGAAGTTTAGTGGTGTCAATATCTAGTGCTTCAAGCGGCAAATCAATTTGTTCTCTAGTGAGATACAGCAGGAGACAAGAGATGGCAATGGGTCAATGTAATACTGAACCATTCACAGAGCATGTAAGTGCCTCCATTGTTGCGAGAGATAACTACCAAAGGTCCCAGGTAGCATGGGCACATTTTCTTGTTGTAGGAGTCTTGATTTTGGAGTTGCACATAAGTACTAGCACTCTTCTTGGAAAGTTGTAATCCTTGATAGTGTCAGGGGACTCCTCATTTCTTCCTTTTCTCACTCCTTATCTCTTCACTCGCCTTTCATTCATTCTCTTATTTCTTCTGACATTATTTCATTTTACTGTTTCTATTCTTTCAACACTATCTGTTAGTACTACTCTCAGCTCTTGAGGTGCTCTGGTTCTTTAGCTACCATTCAGACAAGTGTGGGCCCTTTAGCACCGCTTCCAGACTGCTTATATAAGCTGGAGTTTGCCTTTCTGACTTCTAAAGTCCGGAGTTTTCCTGCCTTGTTTGCACAGTTGTTTGGTTAGTCAATTTTCGAGTTTTTAAGGTTTTGTTGTACTGTACAGTTGTTTCCCATGCTTCAGAAGCCCCAGAAGCATCCAACCTGGCATAGGGAATCCCTAGACTTGTTCTCTTTGGATCTTCCTCTGCCAGGTGAGTAGTTATTATGATATTGTCAGTACATACTCTAATACACTTTGGATCTCCCTCTGCCAGCTGTGTGACTGAGCCACAGCCTCTAGAGGTCGCCCTTACAGATAGTGGCACTATGTTCTGTCTCGAACCGGAGGGCAGCTTGGTGACAAGTGCTAAAGACTACTTCGTGGAGTTGCTCTAAACCTTCTTTGCTTTGTTGGAGGTCAATGGCTTGTCTAGCAACCAAGTTGGTAGTTGCTAAGATACTGTTAGGTGCTGGCTGAAGGTAGGTCGCTTCTATAATATTGGCAGGAAGTAAAGGATGAGTGCCAGTAGCTGCGTAATAAGAGGAACAACCCATTCACTTACAAATTGTAACTTTTTCTGACCAAAACACTGAATATGTCGCTTCACTCCAATGAAATTTGTCACCATCAACTGCCTTGAAGAGTGCTTGCTGAACGTCAAAGTGTGGTCTCTCTACCAGGCCATTGGTGTGCTTATTGTAGCCAGATACTCAAATATGATGGATATTATATTTCTTGGCAAGATATGTTAGTGCTTTGATAATTGGTGCACCGTTGTCCATGACAATCTCCCTTAGCACTCCCCAATGGCAAATGACATCCTCAAATAGCCACCTGGTGACTGCCTCAGTATTTTCTCTTTGGAGCATCTGGAATTCAGGCCAGAGGATTAGCAAGCAGCAACCTTGAATTATGTACTTGTAGTGATCAGATTTGGGCATGTGCATGGTATCAATGTAAATTTTGCTGAAGAGGGGAGCTGGCATTGCAACGGTTGGCAAGATAAGTACTTGGCATGTTTGTTGAATTTGGCAGAGGTGGCAAGTTCTAATGTACCAGGCGATGTCGGCACTAGCATGTGGCCACCAGAATTGCTCTAAGAGAGAGGCTTGGGTAGCATAAAGACCTCTATGTCCAAGCTCATTGTGCATAGCACGCAAGACTTGTAAGTGACTTTCTGGCTTGATGACTAGTTTGTGAGCACCATCTCAATTTTGTTGCCAAAGATGGTTGTCAGTAAAGAAGAAGTGTGTGGTGTAGCAGATAAATGTAGTGTATTGTTTGTCAATAAGGTCTGCTGGTCGCTTGAGGTTTTGAATCTATTGCTCAACAGTTAATAAATAACTGTCTGCCATCTTTGCCTTAGTGGATTGTGGTATGACATCATATGTCAGGTTTCTGCTGTCTTCTCTTAGCAGGTGAGGTTCCTGTACAATTTTTACTGGAGGAGGGTCTTAGCCAAAGATGCTTGCCATGTAGAATGTGGGTGGTGTGCTAAAGATCTCTGGTCAGTAAGGGACAATGGGATGTAAAAGGATGCTAGTGGATTGTTGCCAATGCAGCAGGAGAATTGGTTGTTGTATAAGATGCATGAAGCTATGTAATTGGTCAATCTAGTCTTTGAAATTGCCATCTTCCTGTAGATCCGTTGCTGGATTGCCAGGCTGCCATGGTCATCTAGAAAGTCCACCTGATCTGTGAAAAGAGCTCTTGATGTGTACCAATTCAAAGTGAAACATGAGGATAGCGACTACTCAACAATTCATACTAGCAGATGGCTGGATGTCAGAATTCTGCAGCATGCCTTTGATATATCTAGCGTCAACTTTTACAATAAGGTTTTGCACACCAATCAAATACATCTTTAGCGACCAGAAGGCTTTGAAGAGTCCATAAAGCTCCAGTTTAGGCTGACTCTAGCAGGATTCCTGGTTGTTTAGCATGATAGACCCAAAGCAGTTGTAACAT
Source organism: Termitomyces sp. MG16 (assembly GCA_003313075.1). Classification (NCBI taxonomy): domain Eukaryota; kingdom Fungi; phylum Basidiomycota; class Agaricomycetes; order Agaricales; family Lyophyllaceae; genus Termitomyces; species Termitomyces sp. MG16. Next base: position 3,396 of record QGOA01001132.1, read on the forward strand.
CACTGTTTCTAATTGTTGCTAAGACATTGACACAAGAAGTAGCCAACAGCAATGTATGAAGTATTCACCACCAGGATGACAGGATCGGCAGAGGTATAGTCATTGGGGACAAGTGGCTTGGCATCTTGGAGGCTTTTATTAAGTCTCATTGGGCATTGATCTGATCTGGCCCAAATTCAAAGGGCTTGTTGGCACAGGTGAGTCGGTTAAGGGCATGTGCATTATGAGCAAAGTTTTTGACAAATATCCAGAGCACACCAATGGTACCAAAAAAGGCATGTATCTCAGATAGATCTCAGCAAGGACTCCATTGTTCCAGAAGCACTAGGCAAGACTTGTCAGGAATGTGTCTATCAGAAGTGCAGATGTGACCAAGTATTTTAAATCTTGGCATGCAGAGTAGGAGCTTATGGCCACTAAAGGTTCCACCACTATACTTCATGTGTTGGAGGAGTCAGTTAAGTAACTGAAAGAAGTCCCAGAGCACTAAGTGAATATTGGAGATATTGGGATGTGTTTCCAGCAAGCCATTTACAAGTCACCAATTTTTAAGGCCTTTGATGCCAATGTCATCAATGAAGCTAAGGACATTATGTGGTATCACAGGTTGGAGAATGAAAGTGATGTCATCATGGAATATAGGGACTGAGTTTGTTCAGCCCATTGGCAAAGTAACTAGGTGCAATGTGCCAAACAGAGTTTGAAAAGTGGTCAGGTCTCAGGAAGAAGGATGTATCAAGTGCTCATTGTAGCCAATGTAGAGATTGAGGGTGGCACCACAAATACACCTGGCAAAGGACTCAGCAATGTGGTCAGGAAAAGGTGGTATGCTGCCGTATGGTAACCTTGTTTAGTAGTTTGAGACTGTGGACTATGCACAAGTTACCATTCTTTTTGAGGACACAAAACCATCAGGAGCAGTAAGAGCTGTTGGAGGGTTTATAGATGCCAGCCTTAATCTTGGTTCTAATGATTTGACAGACCTCAGCTTTGATCCCAGATGGTAACGGTCTATTGTGCTCTGTCCATGGTATGTGGGAAATGGTTGGGATCATGACAGATGGGAAGAAATCTGTATGGAGGCTGCTATGTTCTGAGTCCTCCCAGCAAAGGCTTTGTTTTGCTTAGCAACGAGATCGGTAAGGACATTCAACTCATCTTTAGTAAGGAACCCCATATCATGCTCCTTAGCAAACTGCTGCTGGTGCTTAGCAGTAAAACGTCCTGTAGGCTGAAAGGGTGGCAGGTTTGGTGATAAAGTTGGTATGTCGGCAAGTGGGTTGCCAATGATCTGGTGCTCGATTCAAAAGGTCTTGGGAGAGTGTGTGGCAACTGGTTTTGTGTTTAGGATGACTAGTTTATATTTCTTTTTGACTCGGACTCCTTTTCTTTTGGAAGTGTTAGCTTGGTTATATACAGAGGTGGAAAGGGGAAAAGTAGCCTGAGAAGTGGCAAGTCCAAGAATGGCAGGAGACAAGGCTCCAGGAAGGGTAGTTAGATAAGTGTCAGTAGATGCAAAATTTTGAAATAATTCACAAGCAGTAAGGTACAAATGCTGCCTTATGGCCTCACTGCCCCTTGAGTGTGAGAAGTGTCAGATGAAGAAGACATCACCAGGCTGGAGCCTCAGCAACCAGTCATCGTGAGGGTGAACTCCTCTTGGACTCTCCAATCCATGCTACACATGGATGGCGACATCTTTCACTGGCTGGGGCAGGACTTGGTTTATCCAGTAGTAGCACTCCACCCTCAGGAAATGCAGGAGTGTTTAGTTGGCTAGGCTATCAGAATAGAGAAGGTGTTTAGTCAGGAATGGAAGTGAGTGCGAGCCCAACTTATGGTGTTCAGACTTTGATATGACAATCTGGAGCACAGCCTTGCCATCCTACAGGACTATCAAGCTGACTGCCAGGATGCCCTGGACTGGCAGGTTGCCACAATATCCAGCCCAGGGATCTTCTGCTGCTTTGCAACACCTTGCTGCCACTTTCTGACGATAGCATTTTTATGGATGAATAAACAAACTATAGAGTAGATTAGCTGTCTTGTACATACTTTACTTTGCTGCTTATATATATAGAATGTTTGACATGTCTAGTGAGATAAATAAGCTTGAAGCAAGACTGCGATTTATAAGTTTTGATTGAAGATGCAAAAAAAAATTAAATAGGGTATGGCAAAGGGAGACAGTAACAAGTGAAATGAAGGACTTAGCAAATGTTTAAGAAAAAGGAAAATGCTCAGGAAATCATCATAGCAAAAACCCCTTGACAAAGGTTGCACAAAGCACTAAGCATTGGCAATGCACCAGTGCTGCATCTTGATTATGTACAAAAAGTGTCTGTAAAGTATAGTACAGTAAGCGGTCCAGCAAGAAAAGTGAAGCAAAAGTAAGTAAATGAAAGTGCAGGCTTATTAATGTTTTATAATATTTTTAATTGTTTTCTTCTTCTTCTAATATCATCAGCAAGTCGTCATCGTCCAATAACTCTGTTTCTTCAAGTTTACGAAGTTTGGTGGTATCAATGTCTAGCGCCTCAAGCAGCAAGTCAATGCGTTTCCTGGCAAGATACGGTAATAGGCAAAAGGCAGCAACAGGTCTGTGGAGTATGGATCCATCTAGTTTGCAAAGAACATAAGTGCCTCCACAGTTACAGGAGATAACTACTAAGGGCACCAAGTAGTGTGGATGCATTTTCTTGTTATAGGAGGTCTCAATTTTGGAGTTACGCATAAGCACTAGTATATCCCTCAGGAAGTTATAATCCTTGATAGTAGTGCTGTGGTCAGCCTCAAACCTAATTGCTGCTTGGCAACGAGTGGCAAAGACAGTTTCATAGAGTAGCTCCAAGTCCTCACATTGTCGCTGGAGGTCGATAGTGCACCTGGCAATGAGGTTGGTAGTTGCTAAGATGCTGCTGGGAGCCAGCTAGAGATAAGTTGCCTTAACAATGTCAGCAGGAAGCAGATGGGTGCCAGTAGCTGCATAATAAGGAGAACAATTTATGCACTTATGAATAGTAACCCTTTCTGACCAAAAGACTAAATATGTCGCTTCACTCCAGTAGGACTCATCGCCATTGACTGCCTTGAAGAGTGCTTGCCATACGTTGAAGTGAGGTTGTTCTACAAATCTGTTGGCACACTTGTTGTAACCAGAGATGTGGATGTGGTGGAATGTTGTACTTCTTGGTGAGGTAAGTCAATGCTTTAATGATAGGTGCACCATTATCTGTGACAATCTCCCTTAGCATTCCCCATCAGCAAATGACATCCTCAAAGAGCCATTTGGCAATGGCATCAGTATTCTCATGCTGGAGCATGTGGAATTCAGGCCAGTGAATTAGCAAGCAATGTTCCTGAATAATATACTTATAGTGACCTGACTTGGGCATATGCATGGTGTCAATATAGATTTTGCTGAACAAAGGTGCTGGCATAGTGATGGTAGGCGATATGAGCACTTGGCAAGTCTGCTAAACCTGGCAGAGGTGGCAAGTCTGGATGTACCAAGCGACATTGGCGCTAATGTGAGGCCACCAAAAGCACTTCAGAAGAGTGGCTCTGGTAGTGTACAAACCTTGGTGACCCAGCTTGTTGTGCATAGCATGCAGGATACATAGGTGACTATCCAGTTTGATGATCAGCTTGTGAGCACCATTGCAATGACATCACCAGAGATGATTGTCAGCAAAGAAGAAGTGAGTTGCATAGCAAATAAAGGTAGCATACTCATTGTTGCTAAGGTTTTCTGGACACTTAAGGTCTTGTATCCACTGTTCCACAGCCAATAGGTGCTTATCCTTGGCTTGAGCCTTGGGAGATCTAGTTGGCAACTGTCTTCTCTAAGCAGTTGAGATTCTTGTACAATCCTTACAGGAGGGGAATCCTGGCTAAGGATACTTGCCATGTAGAACATAAGCAGTATGCTAAAGGTGTCAGGTCAGTAAGGAACAATGGGATGCAAGAGGATGGTAGTAGGCTGCTGCCAATGCAGTAGAGGGACAGGTTGCTGGATGAGGTGCACAAAGCCATGTAGGCGGTTGACCAATCTTCAAAGTCACTATTGTCTTTGGGATCAGTTGCCGGATTGGCAGGTTGCCGTAGTTGCCTAGAGAGTCCATCCAGTTCATGGAAAGTATCCTTAATATGAACAAGCTTAAAGTGGAACATAAGAATAGCTACCACCCAACAGTTTATGCTGGCAGATGGCTAGATATCAGGGTTCTGGAGCATACTCTTGATGTATCTAGCATCCACCTCAACAATAAGGTTGTGCACGCCAATGAGGTACATTCTTAGTGCCTAGAACACCTTGAAGAGTCCATAGAGTTCCAACTTTGGCTGGCTGTAGCGTGACTCCCAGTCGTTAAGCGTGATTGATCCAAAGCAGTTATAGCAGCACTGTTTCCAGTTGTCACTAAGACACTGGCAAAGGAAATAGCCAACAGCAATGTACAAGGTGTTGACCGCCAAGATAACAGGGTTGGCAGAGGTGTAATTGATAGGAACAAGAGGTTTAGCATTTTTTAGTGCTTTGATGAGGTTGTATTGAGAGTTAACTTGATCAGGACCAAACTCAAAGGGCTTGTTAGCATGTGTGAGTCAGATAAGATGATGGGCACAATGGGCAAAGTTCTTGATGAAGATACAAAGTATGCCAACAGTGCCAAGTAAGGCACAAACCTCAGACAGGTTGCAGTAAGGACCCCAGCACTCAAGGAGTGCTAAGCAAGATTTGTTGGAAACGTGACTGGCAGGAGTGCAGATATGGCCAAGTATCTTGAACCTTGGCACACAAAGAAGGAACTTGTGGCCGCTAAAGGTGCTGCCACTATACTTCATATGCTGGAGAACCCAATTGAGAAGCTGGAAGAAGTTTCAAAGTGCCAAGCATATATTGTGTGTGGTTGGCAGGATGCTTCTCTGGCAAGCTGTCAATGAGTTGCCAGTCCTTAGGTCCTTTAATGCCCACATTGTTTATGAAGCTGAGGATATTATGAGGGATTTTGGGTTGTAAGATAAAAGTGATGTTATCATGGAAGATAGGGACTGAGTTAGTCCAGCCTATAGAGAGGGTAACTAGCTGCAAGGCACCAAAGGGAGTCTGGAACATGGTAAGGTCATGGGAAGAGGGATGGATTAAGTGCTTGTCATAGCTGACATCAAGGTCAAGAGTGGTGCCACAGATACATCCAGCAAAGAATTCAGCAATGTTATTGGGAAAGAGAGGCATGCCAGAGTGCTGGATGGTAACCCTATTCAGTGGCTCTAGACTATGAACAATATGCAAATTACCATTTTTCTTGAGTACACAGAACCAGCAAGAATGGTAAGAGCTATTGGACAGCTCATACATGCCAGCCCATATCTTGGTGCATATAATCTGACAGACCTTGGCCTTGATACAAGGTGGCAAGGGTCTGTTGTGTTCAGTCCATGGTATGTGAGGAATAGTAGGAATTATCACAGGCAGGAAGAAATTAGTGCACAAGCTGCCATACTCAGAGTCCTCCCATGCAAAGGCCTGGTTCTGCTTGGCAATGAGGTTAGTAAAAACATCCATTTTGTCTTTGGTGAGGAAACTGGTATTGTGGTCTTTGATAAACTGCTGTTGGCGCTCAGCGGTAAACTGTCCTGTCAGTTGAAAGGGTGGTGGATGCAGTGTGAGAGTTGAGATGTTGGCAAGAGAGTTGCCAAGGATATGGCATTCAATTCAAAAAGCTTCAGGGGAGTGAGCAGCAATGGGTTTGGTTTTAAGCACAACGGGCTTGTATTTCTTCTTTAACTGAACCCCTTTCCTTTTAAAGATGTTAGCATTACTATAAACAGAAGTGGGAAGGGGATTAAGGTCAGTAATAAAAGAATGAGGTGTGGAAAGCCCAAAAATTGCAGGAGCAGAGGCTTCAGGAAGAGTGGTAAGATATGTATCTTTTGTAGTGATTTTCTGGAAGGAGTCCAAAGCAGTAAGGTACAAGTAGGCTAAAGAAGAGTTGGTAATGTTTTGTGTGGTTTTCTGGGAGGTGAAATTAGGTGTAGTAGAGAGTACTTCTGTATCAAGAAAGGCCATTTGCAAAATATGTACAAGACCACTGGCATGGTCATATTCTATCATGAGCGCTACATCTTTGTGATTGTTGCCAATCACCTCCTTGATGGTCTGTGAAAACACTAGTGAGGCTGCTCACTGGTGTGATGTTCAGTGAATTCAGACAGCTTGCCACATGTACCTTTCTGTTGCCCTCTAGGGAATGTCAGTACAGTGCATTGGATATTGGAGTTGGGGTCACTAATGGTTAAAGTTGTTTTCTTGTTGGTAAGAGTCTTGACTACTGAGCATGCTAAGATGTCAAAAGGTCTGCCAAGAAGGAGGTCATAGATGAGGAAACACAGGATGTGGATCTGCAGATAGAACATGATGTTGCCAATAGTGCATGGTATATTCTTGGCAAGTCCAAGAGATCTGTCAATGGTACCATTAGCGCTCTGCATATTTAGAACAATGTTAGGGTCATAAATCAATCCTAGCTCATTGGTGACCTCTGCAGCCATAAAGATAATCTGGGAACTGCTGTCTACAATGGCCTCAATGTCACTCACGGTAAGTATGAGAGTCCTGGGCAACAGTAAGAATGGCTGGATCTTTCCCATGCTCTAGCGACCATATATAGGTTTCTACTGAATTGACAGAGGTAGCATTGGCAATGGAATCAGCAGAGAATATGTTGGTGCTAAGGGTCATGGGAGAGTCAGTAGTCACAGAGAAACTAGGAAGTGCATTGTCTAGCTGTCACGACCCCTTCCCTCCGGACCCGCCCCGGGACACCCCCGGAACACCATCCGGGACCCTCCCTCCGACCCCACAGGACACGCCCCGCCATCACAACCGCCAACACCGCCATCACGCGCATCAAGGACCGCCATCAGCCGCCACCAGCCCCGATCAACGATTGGATCACGCGACTCGTTCCCCGCCATCACGCATCACGCATCATGGCTCCATCCACACCAATTGATCGCGTGCCCCACACGCGCGATCCCGGTATGTAGCCCCTGCCGCTACTCAATGACCCCTGGAACCCATCCCAGACACCCCGGAGTCCCGAGACCCGGTCCCGTAGTACTTATAGCATAGTTCCCTGTTGTATCCGGTAGTCTTGATATTACATACATTGCTTTACTTGGATTGTTGCGTGCCCTCTATTCGACTGGTATGCCTTGACTGGCACACTTGACTGGCACGCTTGAATACTCGCGTGCTCTAAGACTGGTATGCACTTCGCGACTTTAACTTACTAACTTGGTCTCGTCTTAGAACCTCCGGTTCACGACTCGACCCCCACCCGAAACCCCCAGCTACCCACCACCAAAAACCTCCGGACCAAGTCCCCCCTCCCGGGATTTCCCTGTCCACGTCTTGAACCCCGGAGTCCTAGCCCCGGAGTTCCAGACACCTGAGTATCCGTGGATCAAGTCCGCATTGTAAGGGCGATTGCTTTCCCGGAAAGCCCCCGACTCAGCGGAACCTGACACTAGCTCATTGATCTCAGTAACGGTGGTCGCTAAGGGTCGTTGAGGAGTAACCACTGTTTTGACCTGGTTTGGATGTTGCGAGCAATACTGCAGAGTTCTTCAACAGAGAGCATAACTGGCATTTTCATAATGTGACTGAAGACATAATTTGACTTCTCTATATCAAAGATTGGTGTGGTAGGTTGGTAACTATCTTCAGGACATTTTTCAAGCATGGCAAAGTTACGTTGAGCAGGAGTGTGATACCTATTGGAGAAACCAGCATAAGGATGGAGAGGTAGCAGGGGAGCATTGTGAGTGGGATTGAGCAAGGAAGGTGGAGCCAAAGGGGCTGACATGGCTGAGGTCAATAAAGCAGCAGGAGCAATAGGTGGGAAAGGGTCACAAGCAGCTGACATGGGCTTATAATTGCGAAGAGACTGCTTAGACTGTTTAATTTCAACACTATCAAATACCTAGTTCTTTAGTGAGCTAAGTTCCTGTTCTAACTTGGAGATGCACTCTTCCAAAAAGCCAGGATAGTTGTCAACACTGTCAAAATGCAATACCTCGTAGATTATCTGTTGCTGTGCTGCCTGATTAGGATCAGGGTTAGTGTTTTCTGAGAGAGTGCCAGTAACAATTTGTCTTAAATTGCACCTGTACCATTTATCTACCTGCTTATAATAGGTCTTGAGCTCCGAGTAGTTTGGGATGATGGCACCAGTAGTCAAGATGACCTTGCCATTGATAGCCCTGCATACTTTACCTTGTTGGATATAATTTTCCAAGATGTTGCAGCATCCTCAGGTCATAGTGTATCCTATTTCACTACAGAAGTGGCAACTGTTGGATCCTGGAGCGTTAGCGATGTGGGTAGCAGTCATGCTGGTAGCAATCATGGTCTTGATTTGGGTCATGGCAGAGGCAATGGCGGCATTGAGGTTTTCCTTTTTAACAAAGTCATTGGCAGGCAGGGCAGCAGTGGTCTGGACTGGAAGAATACCATTGGCATGTTTGGGTAGGATCATCCTAGTACATTGCATGCCAATTCCAATACCCATGTCAGTGTCCTTTAAGATCCATTTACCTGCCTCAAAGACATTGGCAACAGTGTAGGGTTCCTTGGGGTGGTGAGTCGAGTGTACAATTTCTAGGTACCTAGCCATGTGAGTCTATAGCAACATTGGGATGCCTTGCTGGAATAAGCAATGTTCCTTGTTAATATAGAGTTTACCATTCTGGAGAAGCCACCTGGAAACCTTCTGGAATTTCCTATAGTAAGTTAAAAAGGCACCAAGAGAGTAGGTACTGCTATCAAAGGTGTCCTGGACAAGTTTCTAAAGTTTATTTACTATGTAGCATGTAGCCTCTTCAGCATCAGGATAGAGCTGAATGATTGCCATTTTCCATTGTTCATAAGTAGTGCCAACAGCCAGTTGTGCACCAGGCTCAGGAGCAGCAAATTTGGGAAGGCTAGTCCAGATTTCTGCCATGTCGTAGGAAACGTAGTGTGCTACATATTCCTTTATTTGGGTAGAGTTGGTAACCCCACAGTCTATAAACAGATATTCAAGTTCTTTGAAATATTGGAAGAGCTCACATGGTCTGGACTCATCCCATTTTGGTGCTGAGAAGTGGTTGCATGGAGGCATGTACTAAGAAGGCTGTTCTATAGTGACTGGCCTGCCATGCAAAGGAGACAGTAATGGAGATGAGGTTCTAGAAGTTGGCAAAGAGATGCAGGAAATGATTAGTCAGGAAAGTGGTGTTAAAGGAGTAGGAGGAGTGAAGTGCTGAGGATTGGCAAGAAGCAATGCTAAGAGGTCGTCTGCAGTAAAATCAAGAGAATGCAGGAATAGATCAGAAAAGTCATCTACAGTGGCGTTCTGTAGTTTCTGAGGGAGAGATAAACCCAGTAAGGCACCAGGTGGTTGAGGAGTTGATGGGTGGGAAGGTACAATGCCTTCTGCCAACTACTCTAGCAGACAGCGTATATGCTGGAGATATGTTTCTAACAGAATTCTGCCCTAAAGTCCCTCACAGTGGGCTCCAATTTAATGATGCCCAAAAGTAGATCAGTAGCAGATATGGTTTACAGCTACTGACCTGTATAAAAAATGTGTTTGGACACGCTAAGTATTGGGGGTGTCTTAGGCAGTTTCCAGAGAACAAGTTGAAAAATGAGTTATACAGCAAGATTTGGTGAAAGTCAGCAATGGAAGTTGGTAAGGATATGTGGCAAGGGAGATGTGCCAATAACAAAGTGTGCTGAAAGGATAAGAGGAGTTAGATATGAGTAAGTGCAGCCAAGGACATGGCAAGAAAACTAGAGACTTAGTGACAACTAAGCTGCATGATGCCTGCCATAAGTGCAAGACGCATAGGTTGTGAACTGAGGGATGTAAACGGGGTACTCTGTTTTGTTGTAACTAGTGACAATGGTAAGTATTTATAGTAAGAAACAAGTTCCCCATTGCCAAGTAGCTAAGGGTCACCAAGAGGCAGTGAACTGTAAGTAATGTAATTAAACATCATGCATTAAACTAAATGTTGAGAAATGAAGCAAGAAAGCTGTCTGTCTAACTGAAAGAGGGGCACCAGGATAAACATCAGGCCATCCATCACAAGTAAATGGCATTATTCCTAATTCATAAGCGCTGTTGTCAGCTAGCTGTGCCATGCACTGATTAATTGATGCTACCTGTCAATGCTTGCCAGTGGCATGATGCCAGCTGTCATTCCAGCTGCTGCTGGTGCTATTACTGATTGGATCCATTGCTTGCCATGCATAGCTGTTGGCTAAGGCCTAAACTGGATAAATTGTGTGCGCCAAGTTTGGAACGTGTGCGGCAAGGTGTTCAGAACCGATGCTGAGCCTGCCATTAATGCACCTAGCCTGTGTGAGGTCCTATCACCATTTATCAGATTTTAGAATTTGGGTTGCTAATTGTTAGGATTGTCTTATCGTTGATAACAGTTTTGATGATCAATCATGCCAGGACATCAAAAGGTCTGCCAAGGAGTAAATCATATGCTGGGGATCTTAAAATGTGTATTTGAAGGTAAAAGGTGATGTTGCCAAGAGTACAAGGAACATTTTTGGCAAGGCCCAAAGATCTGTCTACTATGCTGTTAGCGCTTTGCATGTTTAGAATAATAGTAGGATCATAAATAAGACCAAGATTGTTAGTGACTTCAGCTGCTATGGAAATAATTTGGAAACTACTATCCACAATAGCCTCAACCTTGTGCTTGTTGTCTACCATTAGTGCAACTGATCTAATAGCATGTGATTCCTGGGTGATAATAAGAATTGCCAGGTCTTCTCCATGTTCTACCAACCTGAGATATGTCTCTACTAGATCCACAAAGGTGGCATTAGTGATGGCATTGACAGGAGGTTCATTAGCACAGAGAGAATCAATAGTAATGGAAAAACTGGAAAGTACATTATCGAGTTTGTTGACCTCAGCAACCACTGTCGTCAAGGGTCTTTGGAGAGTGACTGCTATCTTGACTTGGTTTCAAACATCAGGGGCAATACTATAAAGCTCCTCTACTGATAGGGTCACTGGAGTTTTCATGATATGGCTAAAGACATGATTAGATTTTTCTATGTTGAATATTGGTGCAGTTGATTGGTAGCTATCCTCAGGATGCTTCTTAGAAGTGGCAAAATTGCATTGTGCAGGAGCATGATATTGGTCTAAAATTCCAGCATAGGGATGTAGAGGTGGCAAGAGTGCTTCAGGAGCAGCAGAGGACAAGGATGGTTTTGAGGTTGCAGCTGAAGGTGTGGCAGGAGCAGGAGTCAGCAATTTGCTAGTGGGAAACATTGGCTTATATCCTTTGAGAGGTTGTTTAGGCTGCTTAACTTCAACCCTATCAAAAACCTGATTTTTAAGCAAATCTAGCTCCTTCTGTAACTTAGTGATATATTCTTTCCATGAAAAAGTGGGGTGGTCACCAACACTGTCAAAGTGTAAAACCTCATGAATCATTTGCTATTGGGTCACCTGTTCTAGGTCTAGGTTAGCATTGCTGGAAAGCATGCTTGTAACTATTTGCCCTAGATTGCACCTATGCCATTTATCAACTCGTTCCTGAAAGGACTTCCTGTCTGGATAGTTGGAAATGGTGGCACCAGTAGTTAGGACTATCTTGCTATTGATAGCCCTTTGAATTCTTCCTTGCTGAATATAATTCTCCAAAGTGGCACAGCATCCTCTAATCATTGTGTGGCAAATTTCCCCACAAAAGTGGCAGGGGCTAGGTGCAGGTGCATTAGTGGATTGGTTAGCAGTAAGATTGGTAGTAATCATCATTTCAATTCATGTCATAGTAGAAGCAATGGCAGCAGTAATGGCAGCATTCAGATCTTCTTTCTTAATAAAGTCAGCAACAGTGGGTGGGATGGGAATAATACCATTGGTTTATTCAGAAGGAGGGCTTGCCCTAGCGTGTTGCATACCGATGACTGTGTCCATACCCTTGAAAATCCATTTGCTAGCTTCAAAAATGTTAGCAATATTATAGGGCTCTTCTGGGTGATGTGTCAGCTGGACAATTTCTAGGCGACAAGCAATACCAAGTTCAAAGTGAAGTCAGGATGCCCTGTCAGAATAGGCAATGTTCTTTGTTAATGTAAAGCTTGCTGTTTTGCAGAAGCCATCTAGCAATCTTTTGAAATTCCTGATAATATGTGGAGAAGATGCCAAGAGAATATGTGCTATTGTTGGATGATTCCTGTACCAGTTTCTGTAATTTGTTTACCATGTATCAGGTAGCCTCTTCAGCATCAGAGTATAATTGTATGACTGTCATTTTCCAACCCTCATACAAGATGCCTTGAGCTTGAGCTGGTTGTGCACCAGAGACAAATGTGGCAAACTCAGGAATGCCTGTCCAAGTCTCTGCTATGTTGTAAAATATGTATCTTGCTGTGTATTCCTTCATCTGTGTATGGTCAATAACTCCACAATCCCTGAATGAATACTCTAATTCTTTAAAATACTGGAAGAGTTCTCATGGCTTGGACTCATTCCATTTAGGTGCTGAGAAGTAGTTGCACGGTGGCATGTGTTGAACAGATTGTTCTATAGCAACTGTATTGCTGAACTTAGTTAGCAGAGGTGGGGAAGGAGTTCTAAGTCTTGACAATGGATTATGGGAAATGAAGAGCTGAGAGAGAGAAGTAAATGATTGTATGGCAGCAAGCAGAGATGCTAAGAGATCATCAATGCTAAAATTGTATTCCAAGGAACATGGAAAAATATCAGGAATGTCATCTACAATAAGCTCATCTTTGGTGTTCTGTAGTTCTTGCTCTAGAGTGTGCATGGTAAGGCACCTGAAAGTTGAGGAGTAGATGGTGACAGGCAGAAAGGAAGAATGCCTTCTGCCAACTGCTCTAGCAGATGGCGCTTATGCTGGAGATGAGTTTCTGGCAGAATTTTGCCCTAAAGATTCCTTGTGGTGGGCTCCAATTTGATGACACCCAGAGTTTGGTCAGTAACAAATGTAAGAATAATATTACCAAGCCAAAAGCTTGCGTTGAGTGCACTTAAGGTGTTGAGGGGAGTCCTAGGCAGGTCCCAGAAATCACATCTGTTAAAACAATGAAAAATCAGGAAGGGGGTTGGCAAGTGAGAAGCACTAAGGGTAGAGATGTCTGTGGAAGGAACAATAAGTAGAATGCAGCAAGATAGGTGGCTGTCAGGGGACTCCTCGCTCTTGTCTGGTCACAATTTCCTTTTCCGGAGTTTCCGGAGAACTCCGGAGCATTTCCTGCACCCCGGAGTTCTCCTGGCCTCCCAGAGCTAGCCGTTGGATACTGTACAGTTGTTCCCATGCCCTTCCGCCCCTGTACTGATGTGCCGCACTGGCAGAGGAATCCTTACACTTGTTCTCTTTGGATTTCCCTCTGCCAGGTGATTAGTTATTGATTGTACTGTTGTTACTGGCTCTAATATACTTTGGATTTCCCTCTGCCAGTTGTGTGATAGTGCTGCAACCTCCGGAGGTCGCCCTTACAGTGGCAAGAACATGGGAGGAGCACCTCGCTAAGCAATGTTAATGCCTGCCATAGATGCGAGGCATGAAGATTCTATTGGATAGCAATAGTCTACAACTGCTGATTACTTCGATGTTGCTGACCATAAATAAGATTTAGGCCATAAGGGAGACTAGAGTGAGTGGGGGCAAGAAACTCTGTTCTGCTGGATATGCACAAGTTGGTAAGTACTTTTTATACTACAAGGAGTTCACCATCACCAAGTAACTAATAACACCAAAGTGCAGTGAACTGGAAAATTTTATAGGGTGGCTCCAACAGTTTTAGATCCCTACCATCCATTCAACATGCTTAGCAGTGCTAGGTGGCAGATTGCAACACTAAACCATCAAACCATCAACCTTCTGTCTGTCCAAAATGCTAAGCAATGTCAGGCACTAAATTGAGGCACTAAGCACTGTTAGATGCCAAGGTCAAACGCCAAGCTGTCCATCATTTCTGATAGATCATCAGTCTTCTTGCTAAGTGCTGTTGTCAGTAGCTGATGCCATCTGTCAGTTGTCATTCTGTCTGCCATCAGAACTATCATTGATCAGATCTGCTTCTTGCCATGTGCAGCTATCAAATATTGCCAAAATTGGTTAGATAGCACATGCTAAGGTATCCCAAGCCAGTGCCATGTTGCTATGGCCTGCCATTAATGTGCTGATCCTGTATGAGGTCCTATCAGCACATGCTTCAACATACTGAAGACAGTGGCAATCCTAATAGAAATCCAACAATACAGAGACAAGCTCATAAGAACACATAGGATAAAAGAAAACAACAAAAGAATTTTTGACAAAATCTGCATTGCAAAAGATGGAGAAGCTACAAGACTACTAGGAGCATTTATAAGAAACAAAGTGGAGAACATTAGCACATGGACACCAGAGATTGAGAAAATTGAGGCAGACCTAGAACAATGGCAAAAAGGCCACCCAACAATCAATGAAAAATGCCTAATCATGTCCATTGTAGTCGAAAGGAGGACACAATATAAGGCCTGCATGCAGGGGATGCTGTCAGAAATCAAGTTTAAAATTGAGAAATTAATTAGAAACTTTGTTTGAGGGGAGTCAAATCACTTAACAATAGGCTCTGGCACTCTGTGCAGACTAATAGAACAGGGGGGAAAAAAGCTGCTGGACATAAGATTGAGGAACAAAGCGATTGAACTAATGAAAGCAAAAAGATACCTAATGTAAGGGCGACCTCTAGAGGCTGTGGCTCAGTCACACAGCTGGCAGAGGGAGATCCAAAGTGTATTAGAGTATGTACTGACAATATCATAATAACTACTCACCTGGCAGAGGGAGATCCAAAGAGAACAAGTCTAAGGATTCCCTATGCCAGGTTGGATGCTTCTGGGGCTTCTGAAGTGTGGGAAACACTTGTACAGTACAACAAAACCTTAAAAACTCGAAAATTGACTAACCAAACAACTTGTGCAAACAAGGCAGGAAAACTCCGGACTTTAGAAGTCAGAAAGGCAAACTCTGGCTTATATAAGTGGTCTGGAAGTGGTGCTGAAGGGCCCACACTTGTCTGAATGGTAGCTAAAGAACCAGAGCATCTCAAGGGCTGAGAGTAGTACTAACAGATAATGTTGAAAGAATAGAAACAGTAAAATGAAATAATGTCAGAAGAAATAAGAGAATGAATGAAGGGAGAGTGAAGAGATAAGGAGTGAGAAAAGGAAGAAATGAGGAGTCCCCTGACATTACCCCCCTCTAGAGCACGGCGTCTCAACGTGCTGGATAGAAGTAGTTCTGGATGGCCTGGTCTACCTTGGAAAGAGAATAGAGGCTTCTGATTGCCCAGGGAGCATTGGGATGCTGTTGATGAAATTCCCAGACCAAAGCAGGGGCATGGACATTCTCTTGTGGCTTCCAGGAGATGTCCTCGATTCCATAGCCCTTCCACTTGACCTTGAACTGAAGCTTGTTTCTAAAGAGTCGGCTGTCTAGGATTCATTCCACTTCATACTCTTCTTGGTTGTCTACCAGAACTGGAGGTGGAGGTGGCTGTGGACGTTGACCTGAGATTGGATCCTCTGAAGCTGGGGAGAGCTTCACCACATTGAAGACTGGATGGAGTCGACTTATTCCACTAGGCAGCTTGAGTCGATAGGCTAGTGGGCCTACCTGCCTTACTATAGGAAAGGGTCCTAGACAATGGTGAGAGAGCTTCTGAGAAGGTTGGGTGGTAGCAATGTCAGAGGCATCCAGGTAGACTTGATCTCCAGGCTTGTACTTGGGGGCTGGAGTTCATCCACAATCATAGTAGCGGGCCATGTCATCCTTTGCCTTAGCTAAAGCTGCCTTGGCTTCTTCCTGGGCTGCCTTCATCTGATCTATGAACTCGTTGACAGCTTCATTCTCTGAGGGTCATCCATGAGGCTCAAATTCCATCCAAGGGTGTCGACCAGTATCTAGAAGAAAAGGAGACATCTGGGTGGCAGCGTGTACATGGTTGTTGTATTGAAACTTTGCCTCTGGTAATAGGTCATCCCAGTCATCCTGTCGTTCATTGCAGAAGAGCCAGAGATACTGTTCTAGCTCCTGGTTGACATGCTCAGTCTGGCCATCAGACTGGGGGTGGTAGGCTGTGGAAGTGTGAAGTTTGACATGGAGGAGACGATACAGTTCTCTAGTAAACTCTGCCACAAACTGAGGTCCACGGTTGGAGACATAAGCATCTGACAACCCATGGAGTTTTCAGACATGCTTCCAGTACAGATTGGCAGTGCCTATGGCTGAGCAGGTAGTGTGTGTTGGAATAAAATGAGCACGCTTGCCACAAAGATCCACTACCACCATGATCGCATCATATCCATGAGAGTCTGGTAACTCAACAATGAAGTCTACTGAGGCCACACTCCAACGCTCAGCTGGGATAGACAATGGATGAAGCTGTCCCATAGGAGGCTGATGACAAGGCTTAGTCCAAAGGCAAAGATCACAGGTGGAGGTGTAAGAGCCAATATACTGTGACATTTGAGGCCACTAGTAATTCTGCGAGACCAGCTCCAGTGTCTTCCATCTGCCAGGGTGTCCTGCAACTCAAGAGTCATGATGCTGCTCCACAATCCACCTCCAGAGGTCTGGCAGGTTGGGAACATAAATGCGTCCCCAGAAGGTGAGAAGACCATTCTCCAAAGACCACTCATCAGTGCAGACAGACTTCACTCCAGTTTTCTCTCGAGCATGCAAGGCCATGGCAGCCTTAGCTACCAGATCTTCTTGAGCACCCTTCCAGTTACCTCGTCGGATGTCTTGAAGAATGCTCACTTCTTTTCCCTGGCCAACCACATCTTCTAGAGCACAGATAGCAAATAGTTCTGGCTTCAGGAGTACAATATTGTCATTGTCACTAGCTCCTGAACCATGATCTGCTCACCTAGAAAGCGCATCTGGCTTGCCCATGCTCCGTCCAGGTTTGTGATGCAGAGAGAAGTCAAAGTTGGCCAGATACAAGAACCATTGAGCCTGTCGGCGGTTAAGTTTCTTGGCCGTCCAAAAGTACTCTAAGTTCTTGTGATCAGTCCACACCTCAAATTTATGCCTGGCACCCTCAAGGAAATGTCGCCACTCTTTAAATGACCAAATGATAGCCAGCATCTCCTTGTCATGGATCTCATAATTTTGCTCCATGGCATTGAGACTCTTGGAGTAGAAGGCCACAGGATGCTACTTACCATCCTCCCTTGACTGCTGAGAGAGAACAGCTCCAGTAGCAAAATCTGAGCTATCGGCTTTGACACAGAAGGGAGAGTC
>QGOA01001134.1:0-22291 GCA_003313075.1 Termitomyces sp. MG16
AAAATCTTCAACTTTCATTGGCATCATGTTGAAAATGATAGAGCTTCTTTTCTCAGATATAGATGATCTAGAGTAAAGACATTAGCTATATTTAGCTATTAGCCTCTACTAAAGTGGGATGAAAAGCTACTTTACAATATAAGCACAAGCTTTGAAATGCTGAGTAGACTATCTGTGTTATAAATAATATTGATAATGAGATCTAGTGGAAAACCAGGAGAAAAATTTATAGTATCTGTGATGTTACTGCCAGCAAGCCAGATGCCCTTATTGATGTACCTAGTATTGCCCAAGAGCTTATCAGCCCAATTTAAAGATCAACTGGACCTTACACAGTATTCACAGCTGATACAAGGCAGTGCTTTTGTGCATAGCATTCCATTCCAGACTGCTACAACTGAGCAGCACTTGGAATTTGTGGTAAACACTGCCACTGAAACAGAACAGTTATCATTGATGATATAAGATCAGCAACAAAAACTAGCATTATAGGTTATTAGTGAGAGTGACAAAATCATATAAGTAGAGAAAGTGCTGTCAGTGCCTAAAAAACAAGAGTTGCAGGTAAAAGACAGCAGACAGCTGCAAATAAGGCATGAAGGCCTCTGGAAAGTTCTGGACTTAGAGTCTGAATTAGACATCTTAGATAATAAGGAGAGTAAGAAGTTGCATTCAACCTTCTTTATTCAGCTATAACTAGTTCTGGACTAATATCTATTAGTAGCCAAGAAATCAATATGAAAGCATCTGCAGCTTTATATTGTAAAGCACTTACAATTACTGGCTACTAGAAGCCATTATGTATCTTGTGCAAATTTGACAGAATATATTAAATTATTTGTATGCATTTTTGAGCTTTAAGTCATCAAATATCTCAAATGCAAGGCAACTCAAGGTTTAGCAATCTCAATAGCTATACTGGCCAACTTAGTAGAATATGAAATAAGTGTGCACTAATGAGCACCATTAATTGCTGAAGCAATAGAATTGCTAAATGTGTTTTATAGGACTAATAAATCTTAGCAAAACTATATTTAGTTTTAGAACACTGCAAATTGTCAACAAATGTGAGTGGAGTGTCTTTATAGGCATTATCTGAGATCAAGACTGTGACTATAACTCTGACAGAACTGGAACTGCAAATTGTATCACAGAAAGTAAAGATATCTCAAAAATAGGTTACTATTAAAGAAGAAGTGGATGAGGTCCACATTTCTAAAGACTAAACATGATTATGGCATATATTGTAACATGTCCACCTGATAGACAATTAAAATGACTGTATCAATTATTAGCAAATATGCAATCAGAATTTGCACAATCATAATGAGTCGTTGAATGATAACCAAAGAAAGGCATAATAAAGTAATATTTGTGGACAATATGCAGCAACAGTTTGCTGCTTGAACTGCTGAACTGGATAGAGGCTCAGAGGGTAGTAATAGTAGTAGCAAGCACTATGCTGAGAGAGATAGAAATTGTTCTAATACTGACAATGGAGAATGTAATTACAAAAATGACTATCAGAACAACAATAATTGTTATGAAGGTGATGGACAGACTAGTGTACCACTAGAAGACTAAGATGCAAGGCAAATACTGATGCAATAGCCAGATTAGCCTATAGATCATATGCATAACTATCTCATGCATCTTATAAATGACTCTTGGAAGTCAGATTTAAGTTTTCTGCAGGAGTGAGCCTTCACAAATGTGATGGTAAGCATATATGTACTGGATGTGTATTACCACTTAGTAGCATGCTACTATGGTGGTGATGACATAAACCAGGAAAGGATATTTGTATTGTACAAATTTGTGGAAAACTATAGAGCACCAGCAAGCCTACTAGAGGCTACTGACCAACTATGCCAATATACAATATAGAGAAGTCAAAGGAGATATTTGATCACATTATGAAGAGCCAGGTAACTGTATTAGTAGACAAGTTATGTACTATAGTGCCAAATATGCAGACTCAGGTTTGAATAGCAGCAACTCTGTGATGAAATATAGCTAATAATGTAACAGCAGTAAACAAGTGTAATGATGCACTATTTGGATTTGCTTACATTTTGGAGATCCTGATGACAGACAAAAAGACAGAAAAAGCACTATCCACAATAGCTATGTCAATTGATCTGATCAAAATCTACTTTTAGATGTTAAGATCTAATAGAAATTTCACTATTTTAATAGTAGCCCAGGACTCCCATACTGTCAGGAGACTCCTCATTTCTTTCTTCTTTCACTCCTTATCTCTTCATTCTTCTTTCATTTATTTATTTATTGTTTCTATTCTTTTAATACTACTTGTTAGTATTATTCTTAGCCTTTGGTGCTCTGATTCTTTAGCTACTATTCAGACAAGTGTGGGCCCTTCAGCACTACCTCCAGACCACTTACATAAGCCAGAATTTACCTTGCTGACTTTCAAAATCCAGAGTTTTTCTGCTTTATTTGCACAGTTATTTATTTAGGCAATTTTTGAGTTTCTAAAGTTTTGTTGTACTGTACAGTTGTTTTCCATGCTTCAAAGGCCCTAGAAGTATCCAACCTGGCATAGAAAATCTCTAAATTTGTTCTCTTTGAATATTTTTCTCTGAGCTGTATGACTGAGCTATAGCCTCCAGAGGTCTTTCTTACACATACTATTTGCTTAATCATATAAAGTAGAATCTATTTGTGGGCAGCAGATCACAGATATTCTATACCTTTTTAACCTCTGAAATCTTGAATTCTTGCCTGTCTCTTACTAGTGATGCATTATCATACTTATATTTAACTGCTTTCAATATTTTTAAAACTTATTTGCAAATACTTATTTCATTTTTGCACCTACTTTTAAGGTATTATTTATATCTGGATTTGCTAAACAAAACAGATCTATTTATAATTCCTTTATTAATACTAGTACTCTTAAATGCAAAGAGGTTCAAGTAAAGAAGAAGTAGCATTAAAGATGAAGCCAATTGCAAGTTTAGTACTGCTAAACGTAGAAACAAAAGTTTGCCAAATTATTCACTTCAAAATAGTGGCTGACATTTATAAACTATTCAACTCAGCTTATTGCTTTTAATAGTTTTGCATGTTGAAAAAGAATGGAAAACTATACTAACCTGAATTTATATGTTGGCTACAATGAGCATATAATCTACTTGTCTTCAGGAGACTTAACAATATTTCAGATACTATTTAGAGTGCTATAGCAAATTATACTAATTATAGGATGGATTAATTTAGTACTGATATTTCATAATAATCTTATATTTATTTTGCAGCCTGAAATCCCTCATAATGTGCTGAGCTTTATAGATAATATTGGAATCAAGAGACCAAAGGATTGGCACTTAATTAAAGAAAAGCCTGAGCTACACTCAGAAAATCTGAATATTCAAATAGTACTATGGAAATTTTTTCAATTGGTGAACTAAGTACTTCAATAAATGAAGTATTGCAATGGTACATTTTCAGGACATAACTTAGTTCTTTATGCCCCACAATCTAAGATTTTAAGGCATATTTGCATGTCAGATGGCAGGATTCTGAAAGCAGCTGACTAGCACTCCTTGAGAAGTCAGGTATGTGCTATAATCTTTTCAAAGTACATGCATTTCTAGGCATAGTTGAGGTCCTCCAAATGTTCATATATCATTTCACACATTAAGCACATACACTGAATCACTTAATCTGTTCAGTAATGTCATTTGAGTTTGTGCCCAATCAAATTAACATTTAAAAAGATCTAATAGACACACTGCAGGAAGCAAAGCTACTAATATCTATCAACTATACTATATCATACCCTATTATCCTTGCTGTTGACACTTTCTACATTGTTGTAGAGTTCTTCCTTTGTCAGTGCAGTAGCATCAATCACAAAATCAGACATTATAATCATTTTAAATCTACTACTCTTAATAATTAGAAATCGTGCTATAGTCAACTAAAGCTGGAGTTATACAAGTTATTTCATGCATTCTAAGTGCCATGCATATATCTCATTAGCATTAAAAAGTTGATTGTTAAGGTCAATACCTGTTATATCATAGGCATGTTGCAAAATTCAGACATTTAACTATCTGCCAGCATGAATCAATGGATAGTAGGCATTTTAATGTTTTACTTTGAATTGGTGCATATAAAAAGTGCTTTCCATAAGCCAGACAGTCTATTACAATAGCTAAGACAATCAGAAGATGAGGTGCCAGATGATAGCAACAACAACTTGTTTGATGACTAGATCAACTGCTTATATAGTTTTCTCTATATTATCCAGCTACCAAGACCAATACTCTAAGAGGATTAGCTAGTAGCTATCTGGCTACATCCTATTATATCTTACAAGCCTAAACTTTACCAAGCTATATTTATATTTTATACAGAGAGTCTTTATAATATTGCTATAGTTCCTGATGCATCAAAGATAGTAGAAGAATCCAGACTCTTGCATAAAAATAGTCAAAATTTACTATATCCGGCTATATTATAAAATGCCAAGGCTCTGGCAGAAGATCAGTGAGTTGACTAGATTAGGAAATAGCTAAGTAATTTGCAATGCCTACTAGCACTTAGCAACATCAAGTATGCCATATTTATTTAATATGCAACAACTTTTTTTAAAGAGTGTTTGGTAACATATGTGGATATCAATTGACATCTAGCTTGAATATTGTATGATTTAGAAAGTACTACTATAGGCATAATATCTCAGTTTGCCCATATTAACATGATACATGTTAGAATTACTGAGATGCTAGCCAACTAGCTCCTAGATGAAGATGGAAGATGTTATTCAGAATAGTATGTACAATATAGTAGGGACAGTGGGTAGCATACAATCACTATAGGATTGACCAGTGTCTCAATCAGAAGTACAATAGGCATATAATCCCTACATGCCACAGAAATGGAATAAATTGATAGCATCAATAGTGACATATATTATAGGAAAGATGCAATCAATTTAAAGTGAAAAAGTATACTATCATGCATGAAAGAATAAGATCACCAAAGCTGCAGATATTGAATTTGATAATGTATTGCTAAAGACAAAAAGTGTGCAATTATCATTGGATATGATAAGAATGGGAATGATACAACTAGTCATAAGATTGAATTCTGAAAATCTTACTGAAGAGCATGTATGTGCCATAAGAAAATGTTTCAAAAAATTCAACTATGCAAAGCATACATGTTAAAAGAGAAAGATAAGGCCATGAGCTTTACAAAGAAAAACATTCTTCAATTGTGCCAGCAATGACAATACAAGTTTGCTAATATTGTTAACAGAATCAAGGAAAAACTTCTTCCTTAGAGAAAAGTAAATTATGATATTAATCTCATTGATAAAAACAAGCAGTACAAATACCACTTGCTTTACTGTCTGCAAGCACTTCAGGATCAGCTTTGTAAAAAAAAATAAACAGATATATAAATGCAAAGTAGTAGAAACCACAATCAGTGATGCAAGCTTCATTATTACTGTGTATTCTCAAGAAAAATAAGATGTTATAAATAGTATTGAATGCATAGCAGTGCAATAATAATACTGTCAAAGATGTAACACTTCTTTCCAATCAAGAAGTGACATGCAAAGATATTGCTAAAGCAAAGTATAGATTAAAAATGAACTTTATGAATGTGTATAAACAGATTTGCATATGTGAGGAAAACATACTAAAAAATTAATAAAAACATTTATAAGCAATATTATGCAAATTAGTGATTGTAATGTACCAATCACATCTAGAGGTTAATAATCTCTATTTTCTGGAATATAATTGAAAAAGTCATGCAAGTTTATCTAGACAATATATTTATTTTTTTGAACTCTATTGAGAAGCATGAGCAGCACTTACATATTGTATTTAAATGACTTAAAAAGCAAGCCTCTACTTCAAGTGGAAAAAATGTGAGCTATATGCACTAAATATAGATTTTTTAGATCATGTTATTGATGAGAAGGATATACACTCAGATACTGATAAACTCAATTATATTTAAGACTGGCATACTTTACACATATATAATGACATACAGTATATGTGAAGACTTAGAGACCATAAAATCACTTCAACACAAAATGAAGATAGACAGGTAGTGCTCTCTATTAGTAATAATATATCATTGCAGAATGCATTAAAATTGCAACAGCATTACTCTGCACTAACAGACAGCAATTACATGCAATTTAAAAGCTACATAAGCTACTTAAAACAAAATTGCTCATGTCAACCTCATTTTATCTACAAACAGATAAACAAATTAAACACATAAATAAAAATATTGTGCAGATTCTCTGGACATTTGTATATTCTGATCAGAAGAACTAAGTAGATAAATGTCCACTGATTAAGTTTGTGATCAACATGAGTATATTTGAATATACAGAGTATTCACTCTTTGAACTCAATAGTGGCTACATGCTATTTATGATTCATGAACTTTGCAATAATAAAGTGATACATGTAGATATCACATAGTTGATATGCAACATGCTTAGAAATTTAGCTGAAGTATACAATGCAATTATAGAATTGTGCATATAGCAAACAAAGCATGCAAATAATTACAGATAAAATAAGCTAAATATTGAGAAAGGGAGCTTAGTTTATTTTTCAACAAAGAACTTGAACCTGTCAAAAAGCAGAGCACACAAATTATGTTCAAAATAGATTGGACTATATAAAGCTCTTGAAGCTGGACCTAGCATGTTGAACTACATGTTGGAGCTGCTAGCTGTGCTATAAGCATGCAGGATTGTACTTAAATTTCATGTGTTGCTGTTGCAATTATATTAAGCTAGCAGTGATATGCTATTTTATAATCATGCAATATTGGAATTTTATGATTTTGGAACTGGTAAATAACCAGGAATGGTTTGTGGATAACTTCATAGGTCATTGATAGACAGCAAATAAACAGCTTGAATTTAAAGTGATTTTGGAACTGGTAAATAACCAGGAATGGTTTGTGGATAACTTCATAGGTCATTGATAGACAGCAAATAAACAGCTTGAATTTAAAGTGAGATAGAGTCTAAATAATACTATCTGGACACTATTAGTCAGCTGCAAGAATCTTGCAGAGCTAAACTGTTATTTAGAATTGCAGGGTATTAAATATCATCAGCATTTAGCAAAATGCACATAAAGTGTGTGAAGTAGTGCATTGTGGATAAAGTCTACTTTGATAATTGGTTAATAATTGAGTAGCAGCTATTCATAGTTTTTGACACTACTAACAGAGTTAAGAGATTTTTTTATTTTTTTGTCTTTTTTTCTTGAATCTCAATACATTCCTAGTGATATGTCAGAGTAAAATGGCCTATTGAAAGCTGAAAAAGCATGAGCAAAGCTTGGAGAGCTCTGATGAAGAGAGAAAACCCCTTAAAATACAAAGTTATTCATATCCATCATAAAGATATCAGTTGCAGCTGCTATTGCTATATTCAGTGGATGTCTAATACCAGCCAGCAAGCATGGCTTATCTGAGCTACAAAAAACCGCTCCCATATCAGATGCCTCTCTACTCACAGAAAATAGAGGTGGAAAAGCAC
Source organism: Termitomyces sp. MG16 (assembly GCA_003313075.1). Lineage (NCBI taxonomy): Eukaryota > Fungi > Basidiomycota > Agaricomycetes > Agaricales > Lyophyllaceae > Termitomyces > Termitomyces sp. MG16. Next base: position 7,562 of record QGOA01001134.1, read on the forward strand.
TATGAATACCTAGTAGAAAGAGTAGAAAATATGCACCAAGAATACTACTATCAAGTTCTGCAATCATATGTGCTTGTACTGAGACTGATGTATGGTGATGCAGTGACAGAACTATTATCTATATCATGAGCTTATTAGTCTAGTTTAGGGCAAGTTCTGAAGACTGCACCATAAGCACAGAAATTGTCAATGCTAGCAGCACTTCTTTGCCAACTGAAAGTAGTAAAATAGCCAGTTTCTGCAACTGCTTCCTTTGTGCAAAATGGAATAGTCTGGCAATAGTGGTAATTAAAAGGTTTCTCAACCAGATTGAGCTAATAAAAAGACAAATTGATTGCACACATCTAAGCATAAAGTATTAATATATGAGAAGCTGACTATTGAGGTCAAAAGAGTAAGATATCAGCCTGCTCAACTGGTCAAGCCTTTATGAGCAAGGTTGCTAATAGCAGCACATTGTAGTACTTGGGAGCAAGTATTACTATAGTTCTGAGGCTTATTGGTAACTCAGAAAGTTCTCTCTAATCTATACTGTTGCTTGATAATTGCTTAATGTAGTAGAACACTTTACAGAATATCAAATATCCTAATGGGCAGCAGAAGGTTCTCAATAAACTCTAGCCTAAGTAGTTCACTCCCTAGAAACCACCAAGCCTTTGTCTACCAATAGACTTCAAATAAGAGGTTTAATAAACTCTGGCCTAGATGATTCACTCCCTGGAAACTACTAAGTCTTTGCCTATCAAATGCCTATTTATTTTCTACTAAACTTGGGCTATTTATACTGTTTTTTTTTGATGCACAGACCACTTATAAGAGTGATCTCTGGAGGCTGGGACTCAGTCACACAGCTGGCAGAGGGAGATCCAAAGTGTATTAGAATATATACTGACAATATTATAAGAACTACTCACCTGGCAGAGAAAAATCTAAAGAGAACAAGTTTAGAGATTCTCTATGCCAAGTTGGATGCTTCTGAGGCCTCTGAAGCATGGAAAACAACTGTACAAATAAAGCAGGAAAACTCCAGACTTTGGAAATCAGAAAGGCAAACTCTAGCTTATATAAGTGGTCTAGAAGCAGTGCTGAAGGATCCATACTTGTCTGAATGGTAGCTAATAAACCAGAGCATCTCAAAGGCTAAGAATAGTATTAACAGGTAGTGTTGAAAAAATAGAAACAGTAAAATGAGAGAATGACAGAAAAAATAAGAGAATGGATGAAAAGAGAGTGATGAGATAAGAAGTGAAAGGAGGAAGAAATGAGGAGTTTTCTGATACTATTAGCTACACATAACTCTTTGTTTTAGCTTTTTCAGCATCAATAACATATTTTTTGTGTTAATTCATTATCTTTAGTATGTTTGTCTCAGTGTCACCATTCAATTATTGTGCCAAAATTCCCCTTTGCTGTTCTAGAATTCTCCTTCTCCATTTGTTCCAACTTCTTTTAGCTTGCTTGCATTTATTGATCTTTCTTTTTTCTTTTATCCTTTCCTTGCATTTTATGCTTCTTTTGCATTATTCTTTTCTTTTTCCCTTCTAGAAGTGCTAAATCAGTCATTGCTGATCAGATCTAGATCATCACAATTTGATGGCATTTTGTCACCTCTGTCAGCTTCCATGCTTCTCCTCTCCAGATAACAGTGACTGAACATTATTAAATTGATAGCTAGAGCTGGTCTTTTCCTTTTATTGTTCTATACTTTTTGTGTATTTGTTGGAGTATTTTTGGAGATATAATTTGTTAAAACTGCTATCAGGAGGCTTACAGTTTCAGCTTATAATTAAATAATTATTTTGACTTTTAGTGCATGTTGTGTGTCTAACTGCTAGTACAGTGTTGTATCAACATTCTGCATACCTGGAGCAGCCTGCTCAGCCTGTTGCCTTATTATTGTGAATATCTGCTATGGCTTCTCAGAGTCTGTTAGAGTTACTAGCTGCAGTTAATATGCTAATAGCAGAACTATTATTGAATCAATAAAAAGCCATACTTTTTTAGATCCTGAACATGGGGCTCAAACTTATTGTAGTGCCAAGAACACCTATTCATAATGTACCTTGCACTGAGCTCAAAGAAAGAAGTCTGACATAAAATGCACCTGCATCTCCAATGGCTCAGCCACCCTCATCATCAACTGCTCCAGACAAATTAGAGCCACCTTGACAGCATTGTGGCTATAAACTACTGCTTAATGCATCAAAACTGGAAGTAATAGTCTTTTTTGCCAATATTCCTGAACAAGCTGGAGAAGCTCAATTTTTGTTCATGCTGCCAGTGGCAATGCCAGCACTGCCAGCACAATTTTCCATAGTTATATTAATCTCAGACCTGTGCACTCCAGCACAGTATAATAGTCTGGCAGTAACTAAAAAAAAACAACTAATGCTTGAAAAAAGCAAAGCAAAGGCTGTCTCTCTTTCTGATGAGAGCAACTATGAAGAGTTTAGCTCAGAGTAGGAGAAGGAGTGAGAGGAAGAAGAATCAGCTGCAGACCAATTTCAATAAGTATTGCACAATAAGTGCATTGCAAAAAAGGTGAACCATGCTAAAACAAAGGCAGCCCTGCATTATAGGGCTGAAATTGATTTTTTGGAAAGAATCCCCAATAGTTTGAGGGTAATAGTATGAGGCCTGCTCAACATTGAGCATATGAACTTATGCTTTAGAGAATCACTTAGCTATTGCACCTATTATTTGTATTATGTGAATATGGTGTTTATAGGAGCAAACACCAATAGAGTGGTAATGTATGAGTTTGCTTTTAGTCAGCATGCTAATGTTTCTGGCATAATTGTATACAAATATGCTTCTTATAATCTTCTTTATACTCCTTTAAAGCTGAAAAAGCTCCATAAATATTATATAAATGAATATGTATTATATTGTGACAAAATTGTTCTGTATATGCTGATCACCAAGCTTCAGATGTTTACTCAGTGAACAGATAAAGCTCTTTATAAACAAACAATAAGGCTTCTATAACAGAGCCATAATATCAAAATCTTGTCAATCCAATGCAAAATCCTAAAGACCTATTTGACTTGAATTAGCTAGCTCAGTATGCATTGATCTTTGGTTATCTGGGGCTGGAGAACACATATCAGGGTATTGTAGTGAATCATGCCTACCACATGCACTAGCAAGCCCTATTCAGATTTACATTATATTGAGCTCTGTGCACAAACAGCATAGCCAAGTCTATGATCATTTAGTGCATGACTCTTGTCATAGCCTGTCCAGGACTATATCATAAGGCAATTGCTATATAGAATGTGATGTTTTCTGATGAGCTCTTTGAGCCTCAATATAGAGCTAAGCTCAAAATTTAGCAAGTTCACATGCCTAATGACTAGGCTCAGAACTTTTTCAATAATGATGTGCTACATATTTTATTGCACAATTCTATTTTGCTAATATGTGTAGACTACACCTATATATATGTAGTTTTTCTGGAACAGCAATTCCACTCTTTTACAATATCTCTGTATATTTTTGACAGATTGACAATGAGTGTATGGAGCATCTTGCAAAATATAGATCATAGACCCTTTTTATTTTGTTATTGTAATTTACATAATCTTGAGACCATATGCTGTCCTAATATATTTACATTTATATATATAATTCTTGCTATTGACTGTATGTACTCCTGAACATTTAAGTTATCTACAGCAAGTCTTCAACCTACAATTGTCTGCATTAGACATCTACTGCTAACATTCTCTAGCTAGTCTATTTGAGCACAATTGCATCTACTGCTCATATTATTTTGAGCATAATCACTACATTATCTTAGTACATTAGACCAAGTATTTGGTCTCATTAAGAGATATATAACATATTGTCACATTGGTATGAGCATAAATAATGCTATTACTATTATATAGAGTATTATATAGGACAACATCTTATATTTACTCTAATACTAGTCAAATCCAATAAAGTAGTCTGATTTAGTATTGTGTGACATACACAAGAAGGTTCTAGCTTGCAATCAATAATTAAATATAGTGATTAGAATTTGCTATATTTATATACTCCTTTGTCAATGTCTCTGATGTCTTTACCTTTACCTCAGTGCCAAATTTCACTATGGCATGGCTCTCTATAGTTCTTAGCTAAAGCATCAATGACTCTTTCAACTCATAAATATGTATTGTATTGATATGAGCAAACTGAGATATTATGCCTATAGTAGTATTTCCTGAATCCCACAATATAAAGCTGGATGTCTATTAACATCTGTATAAGTTATCAGACACTTCTTATCTTCAGAAGTGGGCCATTGCAACTTGTTAGTTGCTTTCTGTAGAGTCATGTATCTTATTCAGACACACTGATCTTCCTAGCATTCTGTCAGTGCAAACAAATGTTTATTCTTATCATCACAAGTGTAATAGTCACTGTTATATACATTCACTGTAATGTATTTATTGCTATCAATGTGAATGCTTTCAGCATTATCCACCTCTGAGCCTTTCATGTCTTCTTGTAGCTCATCTTCAGCCTCCTCAACTACTTGTTCCTCTTTATTGTTGCCAACAACATCATTCAGAGCTGCACAGAGATGTGCTTTGAGAAGAACTAAGCATTTCTTAGCAAAGTGATCTATTCATCTGCAATTGTAGCATTCAGAGAGGTCTCTCACTAGTTTTCTGTGATGTGCTACTGCAAATGCACTTGGCCTGCTTTTTTCACATGCTGCAGGCACTGATGCCTCCCTAGCTGCTCTCTTATTCTGACCTAAATAGGGTCAACTATCTTTTTCTGATAAATATCCAGCAGGTTTTGATTTAGGCTATTGGTCTACCAAAACTGTCTTGCAGATGATAAATCATAAATTGTACTTCTTCTCTATTTTTAACCATTTTATCAGGAAGGTTTCTACCTTCACTGCTTAACAGTTCACTATTTTTTAATATAAATTACACTGCTTATAATAATTTGCAGTCTATATTAACTGGTTATATTTAATAGCATATACCAAAAAGTTAGTCACTGTATTGATATCTGAGGACAAATTACTGTCATGTATCAACACTCTTCTCATATCTGCTGGTATTTTATCCAGGAATATTTCCCAAATTGTATATTCATCTGGATAGATAGCTATATTCTGAGCATAACTAACAAGATTATTATAGAATATTTGGATATCTGTTTTAGCATTATAAAAGTATTATAGGCTTTTTGCATTGTTGCAGTATTGACAAATCTGATATTATTAGCATGCTGCTAGATAGTAACAAACATTCATGGCTCAATCTTCCAACTGGAAGAATTAGTGTTCTTCAGAATAAACATGTATGTGCTTGCTATCAGATTTGTGAGGACTTATCTCTGCAGAAAACTTAAATCTGACTTCTAAGAAGTTATCTACCAGGCAAGTGAGGTGATCATGCATATAATTCATATGTATACAAACTGCCTTATTCATTCCAGACATATTTTTCATGCAATTCATGAGAGATAGGCATAAAGAATGCCTTAAAACTATGAAACAAATGTTTATTGACTGGCTGTTTTAGCTATAACATCAGCAACTGCCTCATATCCTGGTTTTTTGGATCAGTCTGCAGCACTGATGATTCATGTACTGGTGGTGCAGAATCCAAATTTGGGTCTACCACAGGCTGGTGTGCCCATGAGACTGAGCGTGGTCCTGCCACTGCAGTTGCATATGTTAGTATCAATGCTGACAGCCATAATAGTAGCATCTAGTAATAGCACTCTCAGCACATGCTATTTTCTGGACACTCATAGCATCCCTTATTGTCCACCTCCATTTCTTGCAAGTAGAGTGGCATCTTGTATGGCAGCAGCTCCTTGCAACCTGGATAGACTATGCCTCCTGACTGATACTGATCTGCTGTTAGATATGGCAGCTGCCTTTAGTAGTCTGACTAGTATAAATACTTTTAGTTCTGTATGTTAAAGGATCTCTCCCCTTTATCAGAGCCTCATAGACTCTGATTACTTTTTTATAATGGCCTCCAATAGGCCATTTTTAAAAACACTGTAGTACTTGGTGTAAGTATTACTGATAGTTCTGGGGCTTTCTTGAAGTCTTAGAAAGTGACCTCTAATCCATACTGATGCTTGATGATAAAAACTTGATGTATTGGATGCTTCACAGAATATCAAATATCCTGATTGACAGAAGAAGGTTCTCAATAAACTCCAGTGTAGACAGATAAACCGAGTAAGTCCCTCAGAGGTCATGACACAGTATGTGCAACGACTATATTACCTGTAGACAGATAAACTGAGTAAGTCTACAAAGGCATAGGTAAGTATTTAGGTAGAAGTAAGTAAATGTATCTATACTTACCCCTCAGAGGTCACAACACAGTATGTGCAACAACTGAGGGGCAAGGCACTGATTTGTAAGTTTTATAGTATCTAGAAAATTTTCTGAAATAAAGAATAGTAAATAGAGAGACTGCACGTGTCAGTGGCACAGTATAGTAAAATAAAATAAAAGAAAAAGAAATAAACAAAACATCACCATATCCACAAATGGCGCAGGCTAGGATCATGTCCAACACTCCCCCTGATGCCTTGACTGCACTAGTTTCCAAGCCCTATAAGCTTAACCAGGTGTTTGTGGTTTGTGCATGCAAGAGGTTTGGTAAATAAGTCGGCAATGTTTTTGTATAATAGTATGGGTACAATATTGATATCTCTCTCGTTAACCCGTTCACGGATATAATGGTGTCAGATATCAATGTGTTTAGCTCTTGCATGTCCTTTGGTCAATTCGGCCAGTGCAATTGATGATTGATTGTCGGCATGGATGGTGGCAGGAAGTGGTTGTTGCAAGTTGATCTCACTCAAGAAATTGTGCATTCATAAAGCTTGTTGGGCTCCCCAAGTTAGAGCCATATATTCTGCTTCAGTGGTGCTTAAGGTGACGGTTGGTTGGCGCTTCGAGCTCCAAGAGACAGCCCCTCCTGCCATCATAAAAACATACCCTGACGTTGACCTCTGCATGTCAAAATCTCCCCCATAGTCTGAGTCGACGTATCTGGTAGGTTTGATAGCACCTCCAAGCTTTCTAGAGTAGGTAAGCTTGTAGTCCAAAGATCCCTTCACATACCCGAGCACATGGAGCATTGCCTTCCAGTGTGCGGGGCTAGGATTGGACTGGAAATGTGCCAGTAGCCCTACTGCAAATGATAAATCTGGGTGGGTAGCTACCTAGGCCCACATTAGTGATCCAAGAACTTCTTGGTAAGGTTTGTCAGCCATAAATTTCCGGTCGTTCTCAGACTTTGGTCCCATGTCTTTAGTAAGTCATATACTGCTCGGTAGGGGTGTGTAGTGAGGATTGCAGCTTTCCATCCCGAACCTCTCCAGTACTTGTAATAAGTATGCCTTTTGGGACAAAGTAATCATTCCTGATGTTGCATCTCAGTCGATAGCCATACCCAGAATAAATTTTGGTTCGTCGAGGTCTTTGATTTCATAGATGTTCACAAGTTCCTCTTTTGCCTGTCATGCACCTTCTTTTGTAGTCACAGTGCCAAAAACGTCGTCGTTGAATATGTTTATTATTGTGTGCTCTCCTCTGCTATTTCTTGTTCATACACATGGGTCGGCTCAAGATGTTTTGTATCCTAGTCCTATATAGGCCTTGTCTAATGTCCAGAACCAGTCCCAACCACCCTGCATGAGTTTGTACAGCATTTTCTAGAGTTTCATCTTCTTTCCCTTCCCTCCAGAAAAACCTGGAGGCACGTCCATATAGACCTGGAACTCAGGGACACTGTTGAGGTATGCTGAAACAAAATTGATCTGCCAGATTTCTAAGTTTAGCATAGCTGCGACCGCCATGTTAATGCAAAGAGATTCAAGACGGACCACTGCAGCATACGTCTCATCATAGTCCTCCCCTAACATCTGTGAATACCCCTTTGCCACCAGTCTCGCCTTCCTCTGTACAATGTCTCTGTCCATGTTGTATTTATTTGCGAATACCTATCAGCAGCCGATAACCTTTTTACCTGCAGAAACTTCATTCTTTGGCACTAGCGTCCACACCTTTTGTTCTTCCATGACTTGGAGTTCATCTTGGATGGCTGGGACCCACAGATCTGGTCTCAGCATAGGTTCCTGGGACATCCATTTCCATAACAGTTGTGAGAAGAGCTAAATATGCATAAGAGTCATAGGTTACTAGAGAGATGGGCATCTTGGCTGCCAGTCTGCTCAAGCATCGTGGAGCAACAGCAGCGGGGGGTGCTACCTGTGGGGTGAGATCTGTGGTGGACTCAGGGTTGTTTTGAGTATCTAGATCAGGGTCAATGGCTTGTGTTTGTGGTTCATGCAGTGGTGTGCCTCCTCCAATACAAGGGGCAATGGGTTGTCTGAGGGCAAGGACACCAGGTACCAGTGTGGAGGTTTGCGGATGTATATCCTTAGGTGCCAATAAATTGTCATCTTCACCCAGTACTGTGAGAGATCTATGGCCGATTCCCTTGTCAAAAATTATGTCACAAGAGGTAGTGATCATCCTTGCAGTATGATCATACAGCTGATACCCTCCTATTCCAGCATACCCCACTAGTACACATTTTACTGACCTTGGTTCCAGTTTGGACTTGACCAGTTCTTTTGGTACCTTAGCAAATGCAATGCACTCAAATGGCCTTAAGTATGAGATGTTCTGTTTCTTGCCTGTCCACTTCTCTTTGGGGATGCTGTCATGGCGGGTTGATGGAAGTAGGTTTCTCATGTATATTTGGGTAGCCACTGCCTCAGCCCAGAGTTCCTTCAGTAAGCCACTGTCAGCCAGCATGCAATGCACACTTTCGATCACTGTTCTAATTGCTCATTCAATGAATCCGTTTTAGGAGTGGGTATAGGATACAACTGGCTTGATTTTGATCCCATGCTTTGTGCAGTACTCTTCCCATCGCTCATTTATTCACTCTCTGTCTGCATCCACCTAGATTACTAGTAGCTTGTTTCCAGTCTGGCATTCTGACTTGGTGTGGTATGCAGTAAAGGCAGTAAGTGTGGTCATGGCATCTTTTCTTATGAGATAGTATCCGGTGAGCCTGGACATACAGCTGTCTGCAATGAGCATTAAATATACAGCCCCTCCCAGAGATTTAGTCGATGCAGGCCCCCATAGATCCATGTAGGCGCAATTATTTGGCTTCCTCTCAGTGTCTCTTTTGCTGTCATAGGGTCTGGCCATGTGTTTACCATAAACGCAGTCTTTGCATAAGCCTTTTACTTCCAGGTCCCCTCTAACAATCATTCCATCAACTAACCTCCTTTTGACTAGTGTTTGAATTGCATCAACTCCGGCATGTTCAAAGTGTCTGTGCCATCTATCCAAATCCACTGGCTGATTTATGGGCATGGCTAGCATAGCATTTAGTATTGTAGGGTCCTGCAAGACATCCAACAGGTACATTCCATTGGACCCCTTTCTGGTGAGAACTTCTCTTCCTGTCGAATCTTGAAAAACCACCTTTCCACTTGCAAAAGTAACCGAGAAACCTGCCCTGTCAAACTTTCCTATTGATATAAGATTTGTGGCTAGGTCCGGGGTATGTAGTGCATTTTTAAATATCAGCTCAACCCTTCCCTGATTCGTGACCACCTCCTTTCTGACAGTTCCTTGACCAATTATGTAGAACATGGCATCTTTTGACACTGCTTGGCCCTCTTGAGGTGTGTTAAAAATGGTGTACTCCGAAAAGGCTTTTCTATTGATGAAACAGTGATTACTCACACCAGAGTCTGCAAATATAAGGATGTTGGTGGTTCCTTGAGTCAGGTATATGAATGGGGTTCCTTTTGTTTGGTTCTGGTTTGTGTAGGTCTGTGATAGCTGCCAGGGCATAGGTTATCAGTGGTTGAGTCTGTATCAGAGTAGCATCAGCTATATTTGCCATTGGAGTAGTCTGGTTTCCTTTCTCTGCTGTGATCAATGCTAATGCCTGCTCTCAGTTTCGGAACTTTTGAGGGAACTGTCCTTTGTTTCCCCCTCCTTACCAGTAGCAGTATTCAATCGTATGTCTGGTATGCTTACAGTTTTGGTTTGTACAGACTAAGGTTGACTTTTGGGGTTTTGTAGTGGTTTGGAGGGTGGTGACAGTTGGGGTAGCTGCCTTTTGCATCTTCAGCCTTTCCCAGTGGACCAGCAGTCCAGATATGAGGTTGGCAGATGTTTTTGTAGAATAAAAACTAGCGACAACAATGTTCCAGAATTCGGGGAGCAACGTCATAATAATGGACCTAAATGTGATGTCTGAGATCACTGCCCCCTTTTCAGTGGTGTCTTTCCACTTTGTCTGCATGTCTGCAAGGTAGGCTAGGAGGTTGGTGCCATCTGTAAATCTTGTCACTTGCAGGGCATTTTCTGCTCCCATAGCAGCAAGGTCTGAGACTATCCCATAAGCATTTGTAAGTGACTTCCATGCTTTGGCAGCAGTTCCATCCATCTTAATGCCCAAATCTACAGGGTTCTTGCAGTTATATACTATCAGCGCTAGTGTCCATGCATCTCATATGTCCCATTCCTCTGGCGATGGAGAGTTCAATGTCCAGGGTGTGGATGTATCGTCAGGTATGTCAACAGGAGGTTTTTGTTCAGTGGTGGTTATGTTTTCAGGCTTTCAAATACTACTGTCGAGATATCCTTTAGCGCCACGTGCACAGGCTGCTATGAGCACCCTGCTTGTGAAGTGGATGAAAGGATCATGTCCAACATCCAGCCTAAGTAGTTCACTCCCTGGGAACCATCGAGCCTTTGTCTACCAATAGACTTTCAATAAGAGGTGTTCAATAAACTCTGGCCTAAGTGATTCACTTCCTGGGAACCACTGAGCCTTTGCCTATCAATTGCCTGGTCATTTCCTACTCTACTTGGACTATTTATACTAATTTTCCAGTGCACAGACCACCAGATCACATGACTTTTTGCTCTTGACCTCCCAGCATTCCTGACCTAATTTGTGGTTCCATTTTCCATTTTGGTGATGCATGTTTCAGTGCCACCATTCCATTCATCTCTTCCTTCCTCCATTCAATGCATGTTTCAGTGCCACCATTCCATTCATCCCTTCCTTCCTCCATTCAATGCATGTGCTACCATTCCATTCATCTCTTTTGACATTCCTCTATGCTTCTTTCCCTTTCCCCTTTCAGTCATATCAAATTGAACATTGTCAGATCAGATCTTGATCTAGATTATCACAATTTGATCCCATTTTGTCACCTCTGCCAGCTCCCATGCTTCCCCTCCCCATAACAGTGGTTGGACTATTGTTGAGTTGATAGCTTGAGCTGGTCCCTGCTCTTTGTTCTGTACTGTCTGTGTATTTATTGGGGTGTTTTTGGAGATATAATTTGTTGAGACTGCTACTAGGAGGCTTACAGTTTTCAGCCTTATAATTAAATGTTTATTTTGACTTCTGGTGCATGTTGTGTTCCTGACTGCTGGTACAGCATCGTATCATCTCCCCCCCCACCAAATAAAGACTGTCCTCAGTCATTCACAGTTCCAGATCAGGTTAAGTCCCATTTCCTTGCCATAATTTCAACATTTTTGTCTGAACTTCCTGTAATGTTTTGAGGTTTCTTTTGCATGTTTCTGCTGCCTCCCCTGTCGCTCCCAAAGCCATTTAAACCCCCTCACTATCCACCACATCCTCACTTCACCATCCCCCATGCCTCCTCCCACTGGTCCCAAAAGGCCCCTGGTTTCTGACCCATATTCCCTCCTTGAAGGTGCCATCCATCCATGACAAGGAACAGCACATTAAGTCTGTCAAGCACGTCATTGCATTTGTTACTGCTGTTACCGGTCTTGCTAAGCAAGCCCTTACCAAAGAGACACCAGGCCTGGTGGCTTGGCATGTTGGAGCTGCTGAGTTGGTGCATTGTTTCTATTTTTGGCTTGTTTCCAAAATTAAACTTGGCATATTGCTCTAGATCTTTATAGATCACTCCAATTTCCCCCTTATTGCTGAGCAGACTTGCATTTATGATTCTCTCTACAAGGTCCAGGAGCACATCAACCATTGTCTTGCACAATCCTCCTCCACCATTAAACATTGGTGCATTTTTACCAACTTCATCCTCAAATTAATCAACAACCACCATACTGCCAAAGAAGCCAAACAAGCTGCACAGGAAGCCAAAGAGCGTGCTGAGGTCACTCTTTGCTTTTTCTTCTTATCCTCTCTTTCTCACCCTCTCCTTTCTCTAGACGCACCACCATGAGGATGCTCGCCATGCCCATGACTGTTGCCAGGAGTATGACAGCAATGTAGAGATGATGAGTGCATCATCTCCCCATCCTGTCAAGTGCAAGGCTAATGATGTGAGCTTCCTTCCATTTCAGAGATTCAAATTGACAAATTGTTTATGCAATTTGCTCATTTTCCACTTTCTCTCCAGCCCATGATGGCACCCAATTCCAAGAAACCATGACTTCAATCCTCTGTTGGTGCATTTCTTTTTCCTCCCTCACATAAAAACTGGCTTAATCTAGCCTCCCCAGCTTCTTATCAACCCAATAGCTCTTGTGCGCCGGCTCTTCTTGATGAGACTGACCACATACTTGCTAAGGGTGGCAAGGTTTCCTGTGCCACTCTCTGAGATTATGCACAAGTCCTTGAGCAAACCGCCTGCCAGCCACTCTTTGTGCTCGATGTGGCTCAACAACTGTGCAAACAGTTTATTGCACACTGCAAGGCTGTATGTACTGTGCTTGACAACCAAGACATATCTGATGCTGGCATTAAGATTAGGGATCTGTACGTCAGTTCCAGCACCAATTTGGTTGGTATTTCTAGTTTCTCGCATCCATTTTTATGCTCATCATCTCTATTTTCCCAGCCAGCCATCAAAATTCTGGATGTTGAGATCCCTGGGCCAGATCCCAAGGCTGACGCAGTAGACAGTGCTATTGAGGCTATCTTGTAGTTACAATATATTTGTTACTACTCTATAATCCAATAAATTTGTTTCCTGCATACAATAACTTGTTTTTCATATGCCAACTTTAAAATAATGCAATCATTGCCCCATTGGGTTTGATCATAATTGACAATCAAGACCCTTCCGATTCCTCTGATCTAAATCTTGCTCATCACTTCTTTTTGCTTCCCCAGACCATTGTTCCCACTACTTGGTTCCTCATTTATCCAATCGTGTGAGGTAACTCTTTGTTTTCCCCATACTAACAGTTTCTGAGTGTGTTCTTGCCCTTACGTCCTGCCTCTCTATACCCATCCTATCTTGCCACTGTTACCACAGACCACCTGGCCATGGCTTCCCCTATAACATGAGACATTGACACTCTATCTGCCTTCATTCATTAACCTCTTCCCCCCGATTACGCAGAACCACGGCACTTTTACTGAATTCCAGTATTTGGACAGACGTCTGAGACTATCTTGGGATGCTTCATATCCTTATCCTTGGCGCCCACCCTTATCCCCTTCCTCTCTTTTACAATGCCTTACTTTTATGCACGTGCAAATGACAGCTGCAGGGTACCCTTCTGACTTTTACATCTTATGCACATGGACAACAGCTTGGTCTGGCTGACCATGCATTCGACTCTGTTTGCACGTACTTTTGCCTGTGCCATTGATTCCACCTAGTTGCGTTTGCATATGTCTCCTCCCAATGCACGACTGCACATCACTACTCATTCTTTATGGCTCCCCCTCTCCTCAACACACTTCCCACTTAATTCCCCCTCAATTCTGGTTCTTACTTTGCCTTTGCCACAAGGTTCTGCTGGTCTTCAAAGCCTTGCGCAACAGACTCAACACCTTAACCACAAAAGCACCTGTGGTCACACTTTCAAGAATACTCAATTCAACACTCTATCCCTTGATACATGGTTCCTTTGCTCTGGTACCCCTCTCCTATCTCCTTGCGCTCTCTTTTGACACTTTATCCCTACATTGACAGGCAAAATCGACAAGGTACCCACACATCAGGCTGCCTGGCCGTGAGTTTGACTCTGTCTAAGAGCGCTTTTGTAAGTTACTCTCTTTTGGTCAGACTTGCACCCAAGTTACCACTTCCCTGGGCCACATAGAGACATCACAACGGTACGTGTCATACGTTGTACGGGAGCCCGCTTTGTGCCGTACCATACATGTCCAGCGGAGTCCGCTACACTGGAGCGGAGCAGTCCCCACAGTGCCATAGAATACAGAGCCGTGGATATGTCACAATGTGCTGTATGACACGGTCCAGTGGATCGATAAAAGGCGGGCACACACATGCGCACACAGGCCCAGCGGATGCCAGCGGACACTAGCGGACGTCAATGTGTGTCAGCGGCTGCCGGCGGGCATCAGCACACGAGTGAAAACCTCCTCCATTGGCGGACTTCATGGCATGAATAAACCCTCCTCGAGGTTCCCCACTTCCCTCCCCCTCTCCATTCCTCCCCGCAATAACTCGAGGCTGCGTGTCTCCCCTTCCATCCTTTTCCCACCCCCGATGCCAGCATACGTCCATGAAAGGGCCCTGAAAATCTACGCAGGCCTATGCAAGCCACCAGCGGACATCCACGCAGACGTACGTCGACGGACTCAAACCTACGCGGGCCCTCCCAGGCCTGCACAGGACACCAGCAGACATCCACAGAGGCCTATGCAGGTCCACGGAGTCTGGTTGGACCAAGGAAAAAAGTAACTTTGTCTTGCCTGCTGTATGCCTGTGGGGGGGAATCGAACC
>QGOA01001135.1:0-18670 GCA_003313075.1 Termitomyces sp. MG16
CATAAGCGCTGACGGTAATATATAAATTTGACATCATAAAACTGCCTATAAACGCTAAAATGTCCAGAAAAACTCACCAGAACACTAGATCGGCAACGTTCACCCACGTCAATACATCGAAGTACCGACTGGATACTGTAGATAAGGCAACGTCTGCCATTTTCCTCATCCGTCTGCCATGCAATGATGTAGCGGAAGTGCGGGGGCGCCAACACTGAATACTAGCTATGGGGAGCGCGGACATGATGTTATGTGAGTGGAATAACAAATGTAAATGTATATGAAGATATATTGAGAGGACACATTGACATTGTACATTTGTCGTGTAAAGTAGTGAGTTCACGCTAACTATATGTTTTAATGATAACTCAACATATTGGCTGGTTTATCAAATTAGTGTATTGTAGTTCATCCCATTGGTGTATGAGTAACATGTCGTATTTTCCATAGAGGTTCGTGCAGAAATGTTTCGTTTTGACTCGCAGGAATCCATAGATCGATCAGACTGACGTTCTTTCTGTACTGTATTACTTGATATAATTTTACCCATCGGAGTGTTCTAGCCCGGAGCGAGTAATAAGTACCAAGTCAATATACAGCGATGGTATTTGCTTCCATCAGGTGTCTGTTGAGCAAGTACACAGCAACATAGAATGCTAGTACCAGTACAACCAAGCGGGGTGGGAATGCATTTTCTAGAGCGTACAATAGCATTTCATAAGAGGAAGCCAGATGTAACATAGCCAGTATAAGAAACCACCGAAAGAAACCGAAGGGGTGAAGGATTATGTACGTACTTTAATATATAAAAAACAAAACAGTAATACATATCATCAAATAGACACGTAGCATAAGTTGTTTCAACATACCATAAATTTGTACCTTTTGTTTTTAAATAAACAATTGTGTTTCTTACTTTTACAAGTAGAAACTGGGTTTGCTTGTTGGCTAGCCTTGTACAAAGTGGCATGACAATGAGTAAATGTATATATGTGTGTTTGCTATGTAATATCTGAACAGTCATTCAACTGAACCATTACATAATACAAAGTCACGTTTACAAATTCAGTATTTAATTTTACTAGTCATTCCTTTTATAATTTAATAATCATTTAAAATAATGACAAAATAAATAAACAAATATAATTAAACTGATCATCCCACCGAATGCTTACATAATATACCATCACATTAAAAATTTCATGGTTGTGAAATTGGTCAGGTGAACATACGGTGGACATAATGTGTCCAAACTCATGATTACTAACTAATAAACCACGTTTAATACACGTGAATACATATTATATCAGCGTTCGGATGCACATCAGGAAAATAAATAAGTAATTAAATAAATAAAATATATAAGTAAATCGATTGTCCCACCAAACACTTATATAACATGCACCTTTGTTCACTTAATAGGTATACCGAGGATCATCTTTATGGACTACTTAGTCCTTATTTAGCTGTCGTTGATGAAAATAAATTATATTTTAGTTTAAATCAGATTAAATTGTATTCTCTATGGGCATGTTTAACATATATTATGTCAGTGTTCGGGTGTACAACCAGTTTAAAGATCATATGACCTCACATTGTCCAAATTCATGTTAACTGTCCTGATTTTGCAAGGGGGTCGTTTGAACAATAGCACTTCTAGCGTAGGTGGATGGCTTCATAGTAATATAGTAATATGACCTATATCCTTAAATACACAGACCTGATTCAAACTAAACAACTCCCCATTGGTAATATACGATTACGCCACTCTGACATATAACACTATTGTTGCTTTACTACCTCTGCAGACTTGTATATCCAATGTATCCAGACTGCCTTCTTTGACAATCAACCTTCTACCAGTAATTAAACCGTCATGGAACCACATCCTCAAGGACGAATCCACGTATCAACAAGTAAAATGACTGTTTGCAAAATATATGATACCTTTTAGAATATATTGTCTGTCTCCCGACCCATAAACCGGCACATTGACGTATCTATTAATCGCGATGTCGATCAATGCCACATCAAAAAACAGTATTGGTGCCATGTATACTGTTCTCATTATTCTAACTAATTCAGACGTGCATGTTCTGCACCGAGATTCAGTAAGAAATTCCATGTTCCTTAGGAAATGTTGTATTGACGGTTGTGAATTATCTAGTATGGCAATCTGACACAAATTCGACGTAACAGCTCTTCTGTTATCTGCATGACTGCGTGGACAGTGCATGTATGATGTGTATACATTTTGCTTGTATGTAAGCAACTCTTTGATCACAGCATGAACACTCGTTAGTTCACCATACAAAAAGTTTCTCAGATTGCGATTGTTCATACAATTTCTCAAATCCTCTCTTGTGTCCTCCAGCATGATTTTACTTTTGTGTGTTGATAAGAAGTTGCTTTCCATGCTTTGCATAATTGATGTCTCAAATGATCGGAAAGTCATCGACCATAGTGACATGTCATCTTGCCACATATTGTACAATATAGTTATCACCGCGTCGTACATGCAACTGTTGGCATTCCACTTAGTTCCAACCAGTCCTCCACATCTGTCCAAATTTAATTCCTGTTCACCGCTTATAAGAAAGTTGAGTGAACCATCATTGCGGTTCCGGTTTATTTTGCTGTGTATTGGTTGAGGATGCATTATGGGCTGAGTGCCCTTAGCTTTTGTGCAGTGATTATAGAAACGTTTCTGAACTGTTTATTGGATATAGATGGGCAACTATTAGAGATGGCCAATGATCTGCTCCTAAGAAACTTCATGCCTTCTTTGGTGCATGCTCTATACCTCATGTTTTCGAGCATGGTACGCAAAGCCATGTCCTCCATAGACTGAGTTTTCTGCCTCATGTTTTTATGCAATATGACAATGGTCGTTACCTGATGCCATACAGCCTTGCCTATGGCAGACTCCTGATCCTTCAACATTTTGGTATTTAAACCTACAGTTCTACTATATAACGCCGATCCTTTGTGCCCAGCGACAGGGGGCAACTGAGCGAAATCACCTGCAAATACCATGTTCATACCACCAAAAGGGATATCTAGTCTACCGGACAGCTGAGCCAGTCTTGCAGAAATCTTATACAAGTCTCGACATGATAACATAGATACTTTGTCAAAAAATACGTATTTGACACCTAGTAAACGAGTTTTAATGCCCTCCATTCCTCTCATATACAATTTAAGTTGCTCAGGCATATACAACATTGCGTGATTAGCCACAATGCGGAACACTCTCAGCTGTTCTTTGTTCAGCCCGTAGTCTGAAGATATAATAGCGATAGTAGGTTCTCATTTATCGTCCACATATATCTTCTGAAGATATTTCTGATCTACTACGTCGACATGTCCCGGTAGTTCTGGTACGCTGCCTGGTAACTTACCACTGCATGCAGGTATGCTGGAATTTCAGCTCTTCAGCACCTCATCCTGCTTTGCTGTAACAACAGCTTTCCAGTAAGAAGAGTTACGTTCTTCATTCATAGGTTCAACGGCATCGATTTGAGGAAACACCTGGTCCATTATAGGATCTCTCCACCTCAGATCTGCCATAGTTGCTGACATTTGCAGCATATCAGATCTATGTTTTAATTCTTTCTTGCCAAACACAGCGGATGCTTCTTCATCAACACCTGCAATTATATTGTCCATGTCCTCAAAGTTTTCAGTTTCGTCCTGCTGCATCATGTCAGATAGTTCGTCTCTGGTCAGTGTTGAATTAGTAAGACATACACCTCTGCTCTTCAGCTGAGCATAAAAGTCGTTGGCCACATCTAAGCAGTCATATTGTATGTTCATGTTCTTGAGCAATGTGAGTTGACGCTTATTGAAGGATGTATATTCAAAAGCTGAATCCCATGTTTCTCCAGTATTTTTAAGGTCATGTCCTGTACGCCAAGGTTTGAAAAGTGTTAACATGGTCGCACAATAGTACTCTCTATCCCCTTGATCCTTCCTAGGTAAATTTCTGCCTACTAAATTAGGGACACGCCTACATAAAGGAGGATACACATAAGTACCATGAGTATCAGAAAGCAGATGACGAGTTGAGAATTTAATAACCACTGAACCCTGCATGTTTTTCATTCCACCAAGGGATATGTCATCATCATTGACCAATATATTACATGTTCTGTTGGTCAACTTTACTCTCTTACATCTCAATGACCACTCATACAAAGTCATTTGGTCCAACTCTGGTCCTCTGAAAATATAATCAAATATGGGTGATAGCCCTATCACGCAGCCTTGTTTCTTAATTATTGCCAACTTATCAGAAAACTTGTCACGTAACTGGTCAGCAGCATTTTCTACCCAAGGATGTCTGGCCTCTCGAACGAAAGTAGGCCAATATAAATTCAAGAAGTTATGGTCAGTATAATGATCAGGATTGCCTAATAGATACATGCAAACCATTGGCAATCCCATTTCCGTTTTAGTGCTAAGAATATTAGCTATTTTGGTCATTAGCGTGCAGGCTTTCTCTTGACAATTAAGTGGACCGTTCAGTATATCTGCATGTTTAGTGAATATTGAAGCAACCACCTCAAATGCAGTGCATGTTTTGAGGGTGGGCTTCATAATGTATTTAGTGACATACAACAAAACAGTCTTGATGGCCGTACCAGAGTAGAGGCTCGTTACGTCGGTATTGCATCGAAACAGGTAAGTAAGAGGACTTGTAAACATATTGAGCCATGGTTCTGTCTTCTGCATGTTAAAGTACCAGTAGTCGGATCAACTTCTGTGTGTGTGTACAATGGACGAGGGAATCTTGCTCTACATTTACCCCACGGGTTATCAAGACATCCTTTATGTTCCTTATTTTTTTTCTGTATGCCATTTTTATCCTTAGTGGAAGTACATGTATGTATGTTTGATCGGTACAGCAGATCATCCACCGTATGACAAAAGCGATCCCACCATCCTGCTGCATTATCACACACTATGCACGATGAGCATTCTTCTTTGCAAGGAATGAACAGCTGTTCTGGAAGTGACCTAGTGGGATCTGTATATCCCGGTGCAGCTTTATTTAACGATATATGCTTTTCGATGTCTTCCAGTGCTCCAGTCAAGAAATCGCCTCGATATACTGATTCTAGATATTCTACGATAGCCTTTTGAAACCCTGACAATGGGTCCATGATTTTTTCCCTGACTTCATCTGGAGTTACCCCTCCTTGAATCCACAAAAGCATGTGTAAATGGAAGGTAAGCCACCTTGTTGCTCCACAGTACTGTAGTATGCCAAAGTATGCCCATACAATCCTGGATTATCTGAGTTGGTTCCTAATACATGGATTATGAATGTGTTTATCATAAAATGAAAGAAATGTGCGCCAGCAACAGGATTCTTGAATATAAGATGGTAAGCATTGTCTGAAGTATAGAGCACAGACAGCATGAAGGACGTCTTGCTATCTGCATAATAAAGACATATAGAGTGTTTTACATCGGCAGGCAATAAGGTGATATACCAAGAAGGAGCATCTTTGCTTATGACAAGGGACCAGATCTCATTCCACATGTGTTTTTTGGAAACAGCAGACCCTTCGACACTGCCAAAAATTACCTCCAAGTCATCTATTACACGGAAACAAGCTTTTTCATCCTCTGTGACCGGCTTCACTATATCTCCAGCTGCCATTCTTTGTGAAAGGTCAGAAAACACTTTTGGATTGCCAGTTGTAAGACAGTCAGATATGTTGTTAAAGTTTGCATGTTCTGTTGCTAGATAGCCTCCACTAGTAGCAGCCTTTACCTGTTCATGGCTGAAAGCAGTGAACGGGAATCCAGTATCTGTTTGAAAGCATTTATCATGATACATAAGCAAGTTGGCTTTATGAGTGCGCACTGATACACCGCACTTGTTACTGCCTATGCCACCCAGACCATAGGGAAATAGCCAAGGAAACATTTGCGGATACAAATCCAGATCGCTGAATGTATTCTAGGAGTATGTAGAATGACCAATATGCAGAGCCTTTCCGTTAGACATCCAATGTTGCATTGCAAGGCCTTTAAGTTCATCCATAGTCTTGGCTGATAAAGCATCACCGGTGAGGCCATGGACAACAAAGAGGCAATCACCTGCATTGACACCAGACTCCTTATTATCTTCATGTACTGGTGGGTCTATCGTATCAGCCTCGTCAGCGCTTTGGCAATGAACAACAGACACAGGAGGAACATCTTCAGGATATCCCTCTAAGTTGCTGTACGATATTTCCAGATCGCTATATGAAGAATGGTTAAGTTTGAGCCATTCTAATGCACACTGAACATTCTGTCTGCTCATGAGCAGAGGTAGCCTTTGTAACTCCTTAGCAGATGGCTTGCAAGGACCAGAAAATAAAATTGCGATCACATTATTGAGGTCGGTTACAGGAGGTGGAAGTACTTGATATACCTTCTGAATAGGTGACTCGAAAGCAATAAGATGTGCCTTCATCTTGCTCAGACCAGAGGCTGAAACATGAGCGTAACACAAGGACTTTCTTACCCTAGCAACTAATATCTGTTCGATCCAATTAAGGTGTTTTAACACATCACGTATAGGGCCAATCCAAAAGCCATTGGCTAGCATGTTTTTTGGAACAAGCCCATTGAACAATTGCTGTCTGCACAATCAACAAACATGTTTACACAAGTGATCAATTACCGGTCCTCTCAGCTCCCTAACACGATCCATATCAGATAATTGTTCTATTTTGGTGACTCCTGGAACGCAGAGTACATCTAGATAACCTTTCATACTCTTGAGAGGATTCATATCGGCTACAGGATGTAGGAGACCACACACCGCACAACCTGCTTCCTCCACGTATCTCTGTCCTGTGCCAGAACAAAAATTTCCTACAATATCCATGGTTTGCGACTTACTAAGCAGATGTGGTGGAAATACTACACTTTCATCTGGATCTGGATATTCTTGTTCAAGAGGTACAGCGATGCTTTGTTCAATGCATGTGGATTTACAGGTATGTCTATGAGTACCATGACAACAAGGATATGAGGATCATCTCTGTTTACATGTGCAACAGGCGATTGCCCACCATGCTGCGTCTTTGGTTTGTTTATCTGGTTCAGACCATAACACTGTAGTGTTGATGACACACAATGGGCAACTGTGACCATCAAACTTAAAGGTTAATTCTTCCTTCAGTATAGAACTACTCATACTGATGCCATGCATGCGGACAACCAGACAGATATTTTTTATAGACAAGTGGTTGATTAACTCTCGTACAGGTATTTGCGCATGCACAAAGCCTTTCGTCACAGGATATGATGCAAGACTGCTGGCATCTATGTGATTAACATATTTGAACACCCGCCCTACCATGACGTGATCGTGACCGGCAGACACATATGGACTAACTGCCTCTACAGGAAATGAATAGAACTTGCCACCACCAAAGTGAAGTACACAACTCGGAGTAGTGGAGTGTATGAACATGGTTTTGTAAGATGATTGATGGACGGAGTACATTATATGCGTAGAGACAACTTGCATGCTCCATAGTAAGTATTACGTGCCTGAGTGCGAGTACATAAACAAAGGACGGCCAGCCGTCAGGAAGGTCAACATTCTCTTCAATTAAATGTGCAATTACTGCAGCATCACACAAGCCATGTTTTACAGCAAGTCAAAATATACTGGTGCTGGACACACAGTCCCTCAAGGAAATCGCAAAATCGTGCTGTAGAATATGTCCTCTGGTTGATAGAACTTGTAAAACATGACATGTCCTCGCAGTGTGCATATCGGTCCAAAATCAGCAAACATGTACCCAAGGGTATAGCAAATTGTATAGGTCGATGTAACTATGAGGAGACTGTTGATTGTACATTTGTCCATCCAGATAAACAAACCACCGTTTAATTGATGCAATGTCTAGTTCAATACACAAACACTGTGAAAGATGTTGGAATGCATATAGACACAAACACATGTAACGTAAAAGGGCAACATGAGAGTGGTGCTGATTTACCTCAGCATAATCACATCGGTTGATATGGTGGGTGCATAAACTTATAAGAGGTGCAGAACCACTACGGTCAATTTGCATGCATGATACATTGCATTCTGAATGCATGCAGGTTACGTTTGAAATGTTGTGTACCACATAGTGTGGTTCAACAGGCTTTATATTGTGTAAAGAGGGTCTGGTTTGCATTCAGTTTAATATGTAGATGAAACATCAATTAATAGG
This sequence comes from Termitomyces sp. MG16, assembly GCA_003313075.1. Taxonomy (NCBI): domain Eukaryota; kingdom Fungi; phylum Basidiomycota; class Agaricomycetes; order Agaricales; family Lyophyllaceae; genus Termitomyces; species Termitomyces sp. MG16. The sequence continues at coordinate 8,238 of QGOA01001135.1, forward strand.
GTATAACTGACCCAATATTATATGCATTTGCAGATACAACAAGGATGTATAATCTGCACATGACGAGCAGATAGACACTAGCCCATCGCTTGACGAAAAAGGTGATGAGTCGCATACTAATAACTTGAAAGGTGGTATTTGTTACACAAGCGTCAAGACAGACAACCCTTCGGTAAGACATGTAATTCATTGTTACATAATTATTTGTATAAATGACTGCTGAGTATAAGTACAATTCATATTACATCAACATATTAGCAAAACACACAAATATTTACATTAGTATACAGATACAAATACAATTTTTTTTTTTTTTTGATACATCAAATGTAAACACAACAGATGACAATAATATGGAGTCAGGGGTCGGATAATGTAATTTGGGAATGGACTACAATGAATAATTGATTAACCACCTGATAATACAGACATGTTCCAATTATAAATACGTACCTTGGCAATGAGTGTGTTCCGATGCAGTCGAAGATGGACGATCCCGTTTGCAAATATTTTGAGCAGATCCTGCAGTCAGACAGATTGGCAATCCTTTCCGTTGTGAATGACGATTAGATGGCAAAACAGTTTTCTCTGGTGAGGATTCAGGGTCCAAAGACTGACACGAATATGGTTCAGTTATAGCCTCATTAGGAGATTTGAAGTCATCATCAAAATCGTCTCCATCGCTGTATGCAAGGGTTTTGTAAATGTCATCATCCTTAGGATTGTTGCGATCTAGGCAAGGTGATATGTGCAATAGAGAGTATCCAAGTTCATATGCCGTTTCCTTATCTCCGTACACCAGACCATCGAGGTAAGGACAATCTAGTAAATACAAATGAATAAACCAATAATAATAGAAGACTGACACAGCAAGACTATAGCGCACTGTATGCATCACAAGTAGATTTCTCGATGGTGTATGATGGTCCATCCCAATAAAACGATTGGTCAGAAGAACTGGCTGTTATATTTTTGAAATAATCCCATGCAGCCCTGTCACGTATACATTTGCAAACTGCCGTCCAAACTGAAGATGTACCTAGCCCTTCAATCTCACCTTGTATTCCTGACACACGAGCGGCTCTCTTAAGTAGTATAAGCACGTGAGCGTGACGAGCCAAAAACACAGAGTAAATAGCCTGGAATGCGTCGTAACCGTTCAGAGTATCACCAGGCCTGTGAAAGGTATGATGCAGGAAGTACCAGTACACGATTTTGCAGGCCCTTGAGCGGTTTTTGATAGATGACTCAAATGCGCAGACGCCCGTATTGAATGGGTAGTTCCAATTAATAAGGGCACTATGCAATTCGAAGTAATTGCATAGCAAGAAAATAGACAAGGCACCTTCCCAGGTATCCCAATCCGGCACATGATGATACTCCCGAATAAATAAACAAAATTAAAAAAAATTAAAATTAAATAAAAATAAATTTAATAAACTAAAAATTAGAAGTCAACATCAGGTATGCTTACTTAGGTCGCCCTCAAAAAGTTTATTTGTATAGCGGTAGTAATGCGCAAGCATGCGAACCAGTATAGAATGAGATGCCGTTCTGTGATCAGTGTTTGCGAGGATTTGACTACCTACAAAATGGTGATATATCCCAATAACAGAATCAGCAAGAGTGGTCGCTAGATAATAATGACCTCCAACACATATGGAAGGTACCAGTGTCACGACACAAAGTGGCACGTTAGGGCACATGATACTACAGGAACAGTCATATTGTCTATGCAGCAATATAAGGGCACCACTCACAAAACGTCACCAGGTTCCAATACAACCACTTTGGTATCCCACAAGTCAGCGTTCGCCTCATGCATGACGTATTTATCCATAAAAATAGATACGGTAGCAAAATCCTTGAAAGACCCCGACTTCGGTCACGCAACGTACAGTAACTTGAATCCCATTTCCACCCATAAGAAAGTGCCATACCTGTTAGAACCAATGTGCCAGTAATGATGGGCAGATCCGGTCAATGCTATTGCCCACCACATGTCAGATATTGGATAATGGTCGGAGAAGTCGCAGTATGAGGATTGACCATTTACTTGCAACCACGTGAACCAATCACCAGACACAGATAAGACAGGAAATGAATCACGTACTGCCAGCATATTGAGAGTGCTCAGAGCCCATGGCTCTGCAGACAAAACAGCAGCAAACACATCAACCAGGGAACCTCTACGCATACGTTGAGTATCTAGCGAGGTGAAATCTATCATATGTAAGTATATGGAATGGAACACAAGAATACCCAAACAGACATACCATGAATGGTGGTAACACTGTATATGTTGCAGATGGAGGTCAGTGTTGCACCGGTAAATCTGTTGTCTACATGGTTGATGCCTTTGATCAATACGGCAGTGTGATCGGTCAGATATTTAGAAATGCTGGTATTAGTGGAGTCTGTCAATTCATCCATAGAAGCAATCTTGATAAACGTCGGTCTAGTTGACCCATAATGACCGATTTGTGGAGTGAGTAAAACCATTGAAAATCCTCTGTTAACTGTAGGGTGTTCAGCAGCAGTTACAGAAACAGATATTACAGGACTTACATGGAACTTGGGAGTAAACCGGTATGCGCAGTTTGTACCATGAATTGCATACTCGACAGGACTTTCCCCCATCATGAATACAACATCATCGGATACATTGATATCAGAATTGTCGAACTCCAAGTCCTGAGGTCATACGACATACAGTGAAATAACATAGTAATCACATATAACGGGGTATGTACAGTAACATCAAGAGTCAAATCAATGAGGACATGAGAAATGCGTTTGCTAGGCCGTGTCCTGTCAATACCGTCACCATGCGTACCTTCAATGGTTTTGGTGTTCTTGCACGCTTGTCTTTTCCTTTTGGGAGTGAGAGAAGGAATAGACGGCAGTTTACTTGTTTTATCAGATCGTTGTGACCACACCCCCGATACATTACTTTTGGGAACCGAAACCGAAGGTTCTTCATCTGGTGGAGGAATGAGGTTGTTGGAGGACAACAGATTGACGCTGGGTATATTGAGTACATTGCTGTCAGGTTCTGCTGAGTCGGGGGCTTTCTGGGAAAGCAACGCCCTTACGAGGCAGACTTGATCTACGGATACTCAGGTGTCTGGAACTCCAGGGCTAGGACTCCGGGGTTCAAGACGTGGACAGGGGTGATCCTGAGAGAGGGGACTTGATCCAGGAGTTTGGGTTTCGGGTAGCTGAGGGTTGAGTGGGGGTCAAGTCGTGAACTGGGGGTTCTAAGACGAGACCGGGTTAACAAATTATAAGTCGCGAAGTGCGTACCAAACTTAGAGCACACGATTATTCAAGCGTGCCAGTCAAAGCGTGCCAGTCATTATGTACCAGTCAGTATGTACCAGTCAAGCAGAGAGCACGCAACAATTCAAGTTAATGTCAAAACTAGCAAATACAACGAGAAGCTACACTATAAGTACTATGGGGCTGGCCCGGGTTCCTGGGGTTCTGGGGTGTCTGGGATAAGTGGGCATTGTATACCGGGATCGCGCGTGTGGGGCGTGCAATCAATTGGCGCGGAGTGAGCCATGATGCGTGATGTGTGATGGCCTGGAAGCGGTTGTTGTGATCTGGTTGTGATCGGGGGTTGATGGCAGCTGATTCTGGATCTGTGATGCGTGGTTGCCGAGGTGCTGGGTGATGGCAGTCCTTGATGCGTGTGATGGCGGTGTTGGTAGCTGTGATGGCGGGGCGTGCTCTGTGGGGTCGGAGGGAGGGTCCTGGATGGGGTTCTGGGGGTGTCTCGGGGTAGATCTGGGAGGGAGGGGTCATGACATCACCTCCCCTCAGCACCGAGACTCTCCGAGGCATGCATGGCTGGTGGTCTGGGCATGGGATCCGGCATATGTCCTGACACGTATTGAGAAAAAATTTTACCATCAAACTCAACCATGTCGCATATGCCAACACATTCCCCGACACCCCTGCCTACCAACAAAGTTGCGCCTCTGATGGTATGGGGGGCCTGGGACGCGCGGTACTGAGCCTGCCTGGACTGGGAGCGTGTGGTGGTGCTTGTGCAACAACGTGAGTGCTTCCCGTGCTGCTCGCTTGTTGTTACTGACCTTCCTTTTTCAGAACAACACAACATTACTGCTCCAGAGGCGGGTCCCAGCCAGCTCCCAGAGCCTGCTCCTGATGCAGGTCCCGGGGGTCCTTCGGGGTCAGGCCCCAGCCGTCCCACGCCTACCTTTGCATGGATGACCGTGCGTCCCCCCCGTCCCCCTCCCCCTCCTCGTCCTAGACTGGTCACCCCTCATTTCCGCCATTCTGGGATGGCGGTGGGAGCCATTTCTGAGGTCCCAGATATCCATCGCATTGCGTGGGCCAGCAAGATGCAGAAGGCCTTCGAGGGGACGTTGATGAGGCCCCAGGGCTTGCCTCCCCATGCTTGGTGTGTTAGCAACGGGCCGGTAAGTAGTTTTGTACCTCTGGTCCCGTGGCTAACCTGGATGCCTAGTGCCTTCACTGTGCACGTCGCTTTCGTTGGAGGCCCTGTCCGCCTCGTCCCGGCGCGATACTTCCGTGTGTGAGGCCTGTCACCTCAATCACGAGCGATGCTCCGTTTCGGCCCTTTGGAGGGCATACTGCGTTTCATGGGAGCAGGGTTGGCCGTTAGGGGGTATCACCTGGAGGATGGGGGTGGAGGAGAGGGATTGGGTCATGGGGGTGGCCAAGGTTCAGGAGGAGGCGCCGAGGGAGGCCCCTGGAGGTGGAGCGGGAGGACGGGGGGTTGTCCGGGTGGGTGGCTGGGGCCAGCCCATGGTCTTGATCACGCGCCAGGTGACCTGGTCCAGCGCCCCAGGGCGGGAGGAATATGAGGGGCGCCCTGACAAGGGGAAATGGCGGACGTCGCCTAGCCCTTCCCCGGGGCCCTCCAAGAGGGCGCGCTTGCCCCTGGAGACCCCATCTCTGGTCTCCCTCCCGTGCCTATCCCCAGCGACATTCTCCCCCCTGTCTGGGGGACTCCAAGCTGACGAAGTCGGGGCCCTGCAGGAGTGGGAGCAGGGGGGCCACGGGGAGGGGGCGAGGGAGGAGGCAGCGGCCAGGAGGGATCTGGAGGAGGGTCGGGAGGCGATGATCCAGGACCTGGAGGAGGCCAGGGTCGCCCGGAGAGAAGTGGAGGCCGAGTTGGAGGCGCTGTGAGCAAGGCTGGAGCAGGGAGTGGGGATCCCAGAGAAGATCCCCTCGGAGCTGGAGTTGACGGAGGGGCTGCGCCGTGATGTGGTCATCGCACGCATGGCATTCTTAAGTGAGTCCCTTGTCACTCACTCACCTCTGTTGCTAACATCTTCAGGCTGGGCCCGGGAGCACCGTCTGCTCCTGGACGGAGTTGCCGCAGCACTTACTGCGCTGCAGGAGGGGCAACGCCTGGAGGTGACGACCCCCGGGGTGGAGCATGGCCTTGATCTCCTGGGGCGGCTGGTGGCTGCACATCAGCGGAGGAATGTGCCCGCCCCGGGATCCTGGTTTGAGTGCGTGCTGGATGAAGGCGAGCCCCTCCCATCCTGGGATCTGTTGGCCGAGGAAGTGTGGCGGGAGCATGGTCCAGAGGGAGTGGGGGAGGGTTTCCGGGGCTGGCCGAGGGGAGGGGAGGGTAAGGGCAGTCCGGAGCCTCAGCTCTAGGGGCCCCTGTTTTCTTGCTACTGCTTGTTTCATGGTGCCAATTGTAGAATAATGTACTTTACCAAAATGTATATACTTGGTCCCATGGTCAACGGGAAGTGTGCATAAGAGGGCAACAGAAACTGGAAGGAACATCTTGCCCAGACTCCGGGATACTACTATGGAAAGATACTAAAAAAGAGTAAGATCTAGAAAGGGAAAACAGAAAGTATACATGGGAGTTGAATCTCTACTGAGCCCAGAGGCGGGGGTTACGCCCACTACTGCTGTCTGTGAGTCCTGCGCCTGGGAAGGTCATTTCCCGGGTGCCGTTGTTGGAAGTCCCGGAGTTTGTTGAGGGCGCCTTTGAGGTTTCGGCATGGTTCCCAAGTGTCGTCTTCCAGGCCGTATCCCTTCCACCGTACGAGGAAGTGGGGTCGTCTACGAATATTCCGGGAGTTGAGGATGTCTTCAACCTTGTAGTGGTACTCGTCCTCGACCTCGACCAGGGGAGGGGGTTCAGGGCGTCGTTTGGGGAAGGGGTCCAGGGGGTGTCGTTCCAGGAGGTGGATGTGGAATACCGGGTGCAGACCTTTTAGTCCTGGGGGAAGCTCAATCTTGTAGGCGTGGGATGAGACCTTCTTCAAAATTTTGAACGGGCCGAGGCGCTTGTGATCGAGTTTTGGGGAGGGCCGGCAGGTGTGGAGATGGCGTTGATCTAACCATACCTTTGTCCCGGGGGTCCAGTCGGGGGTGTTTTCCCGTTTCTGGTTGGCATGTTTCGCATAGTCCTGGTTCGCGGTATCAATCTCTTCCCGGAGAAACTCATGAAGGGACTAGAAATCTCAAGCGACCTCATGGGCGGCGTGCAACGGGATGTCCCGGAGCGAGAGTGTCAGTCGGGGGTGGTATCCCTTGTTGGCAAAGAAGGGCGATACCCCGGTGGCAGAGTGCGGCGTGTTGTTGTAGGTGAACTCGGCCAGGGGGAGCTCGGCGCGCCAGTTGTCCTGCAAGTAGTTGACGCACAGTCAGAGGTACTGCTCAAGAGACTGATTGACCCTTTTGGTTTGACCATCGGTTTCGAGGTGGTAGGCAGTAAAGAGGTTAGTCTTTACTTCAAGGGCCTTACACAGGGAAGTCCAAAACTTGGACACGAAGAGTGGGCCACGGTCGGAGACGATGTCGTCCAGAAGTCCATGTTTGGCAAAGACGTGTTCGAGGAACAGCCGGGCAAAGTCTGGGGCAGTGTCCGTGGTGTGGCAGGGTAGGAAGATGCCCTGTTTGGTTAGCCTGCACACAACGACGAGAATGGCATTGAACCCTTTAGATTCCGGGAGTTCGACGATGTGGTCCAGGGATATAGAGGTCCAGGGGCGTCGTCCGACCAGCAGGGGTTTTAGGAGTCCGTATGGTTGGTGTCGGGGGACCTTGGCCTGGAGGCAGGGTTCACATGATCGAATGTAACGGGTCACGTCCTTCTTCAACCCTGGCCAAAAGTAAGTCCGGGAGATAAGCTGGAGAGTCTTACGTATTCCAGGGTGTCCCTGGAGCTTGTTGTCGTGATGTTGACAGAGGACGTTGTAGCGGAGTCAGGCGTGATCCGGAATGTAGATGCGGCCATCCCGGAGGAGGAGTTTTTTGTTGGGGGACAAGGAGAAGGCGGGGTCCGGGTCGGTTCCATTGGGAGAGTTGCGGGAGTCGTAGTCAGTGAAGTACTTGTCTCGGGGGACGCGGCGGATCTGGCTCAGGGTCCCTTCATCATTTAAGGTCAGTACGGCATTCAGATGTTCAGGAGGGATCACCATACAATGATTGAACGCATTGCGTTCTGCCTCAAACAACTTCTTAGGGTGGGCATCGGGTTTAGCTCCAAGTCGTCCGGGTGGTACTGGATCGTGAAGTCGTACTCCGAAAGGATCTCGGACCATCAGGCCTGTCGTCGACTAAGTTGCTTGGTCGTGGTGAAGTACTGCAGGTTATTGTGATCTGAATAGACCTGGATCCGGTGCCGGGCTCCCTTGAGGTAGGCCCGCCATTGTTTGAAGGCTTCGACGATGGCAAGGAGCTCCTTGTCGTAAATGTCGTAGTTGAGCTCGGCGTTGATCATGGACCGGGTGTAGAAGGCGACTGGCTGAGGCTCTCCGCCGTCAGGTCCCATCTGCGAGAGAATCCTGGTGATGGCGTAGTCGGAGGCGTCGCATTCCAGGATAATCAGGAGCGCTGGGTCGTAGTGCCGGACTACGGGGGTGACTGTGAAAGCCTCCTTGAGCAGGTTAAAGACACTCTGGCACTTACTGTCCCAGTTCCAGGCGACGTCCTTGCGTGTGAGCTGGTTGAGGGGTTTCGTGATACCGGAGTAGTTGTCTATAAACCTCCGGTAGAAATTAGCGAAACCCAAGAAGGACTGTACTTCCTTGACGTTCTGGGGTTGCAGCCAGTTGACGATGGCCTCAACCTTGTGGGGGTCCATGCAAATGCCATTCAGAGATACGATGACGCTGAGATACTCAACCTCTTCCATGTGGAACGAACACTTCTCGGGCTTGGCGTGGAGGTTGTGCTCCTGGAGGCGTTCGAGGACTTGCCGGACGTGCTTCTGGTGGTCCCCCTTTGAGTCGGAGTAGATGAGAATGTCGTCCAAGTAGACAATCATCAAGACGTCGCTCATGTCATGGAAGATGTCGTTCATGAAGTATTGGAACATGGCGGAGGAGTTAGTCATTCCGAAAGGCATCACAAGGTACTCAAACAAACCGTACCATGTACAGAACACAGTTTTCCACTCATGTCCTGGGGCGATGCGGACGTTGTTGTAGCCAGAGCAGAGGTCGATTTTTGTGTAAACCTTGGCACTGCAGAGTCGATCGACCAGGTCGCCAATGAGCGGGAGCAGGTAGCGGTTCTTCTTGGTGATCTTATTGAGTCCTTGGTAGTCGACGCAGAGCTGGAGCGAACCGTCCTTCTTCTTGGCAAATAGAACTGGGGCTCCGGCGGCGGAGGCAGAGGGTCAGATGAATCCTTTACCGAGCATTTCGTTGAGGTAGTCCTTGAGAGCCTGGAGTTTGACTTCCGACATGTTGTACACCTTGCTGAAAGGGGGGGCAGCTCCTTCCTCGAGGTCGATAGTATGGTCATAGGGGCGGTGAGGAGGAATCTCCTTGGCATCTCCTTCGGAGAATACGTCAGCAAACTCGTGATACTCCAGAGGAACTACTTCTCGGAGGATCTGCTCCTCGGATTTCTTTTCCGGGAGAATAGTGTCCCCTTGTAGGTGTTCTTCCGGGAGAGATGGTGAGGTGTGTAGCTGAAACGTGGGTGTTCCATCCTTCATGAGGTGGGCGAAGGGGGCAGCTCCAATGATTCTAATGTCGAGTGCATTCAGGTTGATCGGGATTGTGGGTGCATCGGCCAGGGCAGGTTTGATACATGTCTGAGACCGGTCAGGGTAGTTCAGCCCTTTGTACTTGTTCCGAGGGATGTTTGGGGGTCGATCAGGGGCCTGGCGGGCTCGGACGGGCATGGGTGACGTATGCGTGGGGGGCGCGGTTGTCGTCCCAGAGGTGTCGGGCATCAGGTCGCTCCCTAGGGCCCGGAGGTGCACAGCGGTTGAGGGGTGGTCTTCAGGTTCTGGGAAGGTCATGGTGAGCGTCCTCCAATCGATGTCGGAGTTTGTGTTGCGCAGCCAGGGTAGTCCCAGCACCATCGGGGTTGATTCGTGAAGTCGCGTGACCAGGAAGTTGGAGGTGAATTTGTAGTCGTTGTCCAGGGTCACGCATCCCGAGTGAGACCTCTGGATGGGGTCGGAGGAGGAGGGGGTGCCGTCGAGGCATTGCAGGCAGAGAGGCTGGTCGAGGGAGTCATGGAGGAGGTCGAGGGCATCGCTGATGAAAACTCCGGTGGCTCCGCTGTCGATGAGGGCTGATATCGGTCCTGGGGCGCCACCCAGCCTGGCATTGACGACAAAGGACCGGGACAAGTGGGACTGGAGTCTGGGGGGTGGTGGGGGCCCATCTTTTGGGGTAGGATTCGGAGAGTGGGGGATGTCGAAGAGGAGTTGCTGGTCGTCGGGCGTTGGGTCCTGGGTCAGGCGAAGGGTAAGATGTCGCCAATCAATGTGGGGATTGGTGTCTCAGAGCCATGGGAGTCCTAGGACCAGGAGTGTGGAAGGGTGGAGTTTGGTTATCAACATCCAGAGGATGTGAGTCTGTCCGTTGGCGAAAGTAACGGGTATACGCATGAAGTGAGTGATATTCCTGGCCATAGAGGCGTCACCGTCAAAGAGGCAGAGTCGCACCGGGACCGGGAGTCACTGAGCGGGTTCCAGGGCGAGGGTAGACCATGCCTCATCGATGAAGTTGTCGGTAGCGCCGCTGTCGACAAGGGTGTTGAGGGGGGTCCCGGAGGGGGGTGAGGCGGGTTTTGAGGAGGAGGGAGTGCGATGAGTGGGAGGGTAGGTAAGCTGTGAGGGTGTCCTGTATGAGTGTCGTGGAGCGAAGATGTGAGACCAGGGCGGAGAAGACGTTGGGGTCGATTCCATGATTTAGGGCGTCTTCTGGGTCTAAATTGCCAGGTCGTTTTCCGAATACTCATAGGTGGCATCTTCCTCTTCGAAGGTCCAGGTGGCACATCCCATGACCTGTCGTTGGGGGCACTCGGAGATGAAATGGTCTTTCTCACCACAGAGTATGCAGACACCCTCCCTTCTTCGTTGTTCCTGCACATCCTTTGGGACCTCAACTCAGGGTCGCCCCTTTTTCGAGAGCCGGTTGGCCCAGAGGGCCTCTTCGTCC
>QGOA01001138.1:0-11284 GCA_003313075.1 Termitomyces sp. MG16
CCTTACAGATTCGTCCTTAGCTATTAATTTAGCGGAGGTAGATAACAGAATAGTAACATAGTAACATTAGTTTCACACCGCCCAAGAACCTGGCACACACCTAAGGCTACCACACCAAGGGCAAAAATCATTGTCTCTCCTAGGAAAAGAGAAACTCGTGCATCCTCTAAGAGCACCAGATGCTGGCAGAGTAATATATTACTTGCCTGTCATCACAGTATAAGGCATAATATATTAAAGACTGTAAGTTGGAGTCACAGCTGATTCCCGCTACTTTAGTAGTGGGTCTATGGTGTGCAAACAATATTGATGAAATTTTCAGGTCTGACTATTACTATTCTTCACATGTTGTTTTCTATCCCGGGCTGTTATTTTTTTTTGACATTGTTTCTCTCATATTTCACCCCTTTTGCACCTTTCCCACTTTCTTGGTTCTTCTTCTTGCCCTCCCCATGAGTCTGTCTTATCAACCGGTTTTGATGGATTGGTTTGACACTTGTGTCCTCCATGCTGGCCTGTCAGTTTTCACCCCTTTTACACTTCGTTACACTCTTGATTCCTGTTGTGGCCACCTGTAGTTCCCACACAACTCCTCATATTAGAGGTGGATATAAATACTAGATCCACGTCTAATATGAGGGGTTTTCCTTAGTACTACGCATCCACCAATAAATGTCTTTTATTTTATGAAACATAATTTTTCTGTGCTCCAGCCTCCGGGTATTCTGACCGACGCTGCTGGACGTGCCAAGGCATCACGTGCTGCTGTCAGCATTGCCATCAACAGCTGTCAGGATGATTGCTTGATCATTGACGTCGGTACCTCCACTCATCATTCCCTCTGACTTCCCGCCCCTCCCACCATTGTTGATGACAGTGAGCTCGACAACAAAGAAAAATATACATAAAAACCTCAGAAAATCGGAAATAAGTCCTCTCAGCAACTCGGCTATCTTTGATCTATGCCAGGCTGTCTCACGTAGTTGCATCCTCCCATCACCTGTTGTCAACGTGTCTCAGCAATGCGTCTCCATCATTGACGACATCAATCACCACTTTGTCGTCATTGTCACCAACAGTGAGCTTGTATACCTCAAAATTAGACTTAAATTGAAATATTTGTATTAATACAATACTGAATAACACTTATTGCTCGTCGTTTTCATCCAGTGAATCATCGATCGTGTCCTTGCTCTTGTACATGGGAGGCATTTGGGATGAAGGACCAGTCTTACATTGCTTCTTTGCCCTTGACCCTCGTAATTTCCCCTTGTCACTCCTCTCCTTTCGCTTTTTACCAATTGTTATGCCCTCTTTCCTTGCTTCTGCGAGCTTCTTCTGGTGCTCAAGTTGTTCTTCACGAGTAAGGACCACCCAGTAACAATCTCCATCTTGAAGTGCAGAGCAAAGAAGGAGGATTTCGTCCTTCGTAGAGATGTTTGATGGGCTAATGAACGGAACATGCTCAGGCCATCTGACAAGCTTGACATGGTGGGATTCGATGATCACTGTTTTGTAATTCTAGTAATTCATGTTGATCTTGTTATCATGTGTCACTTGCTCTTATGAAAGAATTAGATCCTCCACAAGACTGCTTGTGTAAAGCTCACTTAATCCCTCAGCTATAAGGCGAGTACACTCCATACGTATTGTATTTGTATTCTGAATCTTGATCCCAGCTGACAGGCACAATAAGTGGAGCTGTGGACAAATTGTATGATATCTTACCTTTTTCCTCAGCACAAGCGAAGAGCTCAAATTTTGTTGCAATGTTTCCAGCATCGAGATGAAGGATCTGAGGGAAGAATTTGAGAGCAGTTGAATCGGATGCAGCATAGGTGGCATCAAAGCGATCATCTACGTGGCTACGAGTAAAAAATGCAAATAATCGAATGCCTGTGCGTAGATATAAGTTCTTCATCTAATTGATCACATTAAAAACAAAGAACAATTGATTTTATTTCTGACTCACCTCTTGTATCATATTATCGACATTCTTCATGGCATCAATTGCTCCAGAACGTCTATTAGAGCGTGCCCCTGTGTTCTTCAGTTGTCAAGCTTTCTCAAGAGCTTCGATAAGTTCCTTCTGACGCTCTTTTGAAAGATCTTAAAGTGTTGTGTCCTGTTCTACAAGCTTCTGGAGCTTTTTAAGGGTATATTTGTTGCCTCCCTCTGGACGTGCCTTATTCAGAAAAGATCTTGACTTGCACAGCTTATAAAAATTGCTCACCTTCATTTACCTCCATGCATTTGTGATGAACAAGTGCATTCTGAAGAGAAACCTTCCGTTGCTTGACATAAGTTGTTGCATGCAAAATCTTCTTCTGAATCATGACTTGCTCAATGCCAAATTCCTTTGCAGCATCCTCTATAAAACGCTGTTGCTGGTCAAGATAAGTGGTCAGGTAATCTTCAAGTCTTTCTGCATTCTTCCTTTTCTCCAGTGCCTTCAATTTTAGAGTTGTGTCTGCTGCATCAGACTTGTTTTCAGATAAACAGACGCGGATAGGCTGAACATCAAGCCCAGGGTTTCGGCTAGCCCAGGTTGTCGAGAAATTGGAAATAGTCACTTGAAGTGATCCCATGGCAGTAGTTTTGCAGAACGTGTGGCATAATAAATGTCAGACTCAAGGTTGTAGTAAAAGAAAAAATCAAAAATTTACGTGGAATCTGGGCTATGAAACTGTGTGAACTATCAATCACATAAACCATTTTCTGGTGCTACTGACACCGCATTCACACGTCAAAATGGAACTCTATAAGCAAGATCCAAGGATATGCTTGGCCATATTTCATTTGATGCAAGGGTGTCAGTGTATTGCCAAGTTTAGTAATGTGATCGTGCGAATGGCTGATCTGTGTATGATTGTTACTCTCCTCTTGTCTCCATATTTCTCCAGCCTCGTTCAGCCTCCTCTCTGTGCTTTTTTCTTCTCCTCACACTCTTTTATTTTCTACTAGCTCTTTGTAATGCGAAGTAAGTTCATCACACAATCCTCGTAACATATCCTGCTCCACTAACATTCTTCTAAGTCAACGCTGCAACATCTAAGGAGCCTCTTTTCACAGGTCCTGAATTCCTGTCTCCCCAGAGGAAGAAAGGTATGTCACTTTTATATCTTACACATCACACCTTTTTTAACACAAGTCGTTCACAGAAACTGAACACAAGTCTCTGTTGAATTCAACGCTAAACCGTTCATACAAAGCGTTGGCAAGCCCCAAGTTTCAGTCTTCCCAGAAAAAGAAAGGTATGCTTGTATATCTTACATGTACTTATCTGATTTTACCCTAAAGCACAAACAGTACCTCCTCCAAAGATTGAGGACACAGATGAATCTGATCTATATAACTCTGATTCTGATCCATGCGCCACAGCCAGCAATAGCCGTAAGGACTTTCTTTTTTTCTGGCTTTTATATTGACTTTAAACTCTAGTAGTTTTAGAGCCACATTGCATGACACGCAGCGATGAGAGTAACTTACACCTTTATGATGACAACGATGCACCCCTCTCTTCTATCATACAGAACCTCACTATTGATGATGCTGTAGTGCTTGCAAACAAAGAGTGTCTGCATGGAGAATCCAATCCCACCAAGCCAACTTTCTCCAGGGCACAAGATAAGAAGGCATATGTTGTATTCTATGGACAACAAATAGGTGTTTTTTCAACTTGGTAAGTGTGAATACATATCTGATGTCAATTAAACCGTCTTCCAATAGGCCTGCAGCTGCAAAGCAGGTCCATAACTTCGACAATGCCCTTTGCAAAGGGTACTACTCTGTTGAGGATGCAGTTGATGCCTGGAAGCATGCTTTGACCAATGGCTTAGTCAGTTCTCCAGAGAAACCTTTACTCTCTCCATTATCTCCGCTATCAGTATCAAAATCACAACATTATCAGCATCAGCCATCAACGGTCTCAGCAGTACAGCATCCTCAGCATCTTGACAGCTCAGCATCGCAACATCATCTGCATCTTGACAATACCAACCATGACATGGAGCACTTCTTGGCGGAGCTTGCAGCCTTGAGAGCTCCTTCAAATGAGGAGTGTTGGTGGGTGGTTGTTCATGGTGATCACCCTGGTGTGTACTTTGGATTGTCGGTAGTTTATACATCTCAACCATATTGTTAACTTACCAAGCTGCATCCAGGAAAAAAGCTTGTATAGCTGCTGGTTCCCATCCTAGCCCTTCTCTTTACAAGCACACTTCAGAAGAGGCTGCTGCGTCTATTTTCTTTGTTCGCAAATATATGGAGGATCAAGTAGATCAAAATTTATGAAGTTTCATTTTTTTTTGAAATACACTACCTTAGCTGTGTTTGCGTGTATGATAAATTGTCATTCTATTGTTTAGCCTTCAATTCGCACATATTCTGATACCTTAATGGGTCCTGTGCCTCAAACTGAGCCTCTGTTCTGAAATTGTTGTCAAGATATCAAAACAGGCCTGCACAAACATATCTGTCTGACCACATTGAAATCCTGTTCCCTAGTACACCCTACATTGAGAGCGAGGAAGTGACCTCTGCTCAAGGTGTGACTACTTAATGTAGTGCATTGTCAAGGCCAATAGCATCAATTGTAGTCAAACTCAAAATTTATTAACTCAGAACTTCAAAAAAGGCAGATGCAATCATGTGCTAATATCTTCAACTCACAGTTGTCATGGCAGGCTCTAGTTTCCTCAAAGGCAAGCACCCTACCTCTCGTCATCTGCGGATCTATGGTGAAGGCAAAATATCTGCATCAAAGAGTTATGGTAAGCTGCTTGGTCACCAGAGGCTACAGGACTTTCGTCAAAGAGTCAAAAAGTCAATTGAAAATGATTTCAAAAGTAAGCACATTTTTAACTTTCTTTATAACAACACTGTAATTTGTGCCCACAGCTCTGGATGAATGAGACCATCTTGTCCTCAATACAATAAGAGATATGCCTGAGTATCACAGCCTAGATGACAACGAGGACTATGAAAACCAACTTACCTTGAAGGACGCACTTGATGGTATGGCAGCAGTGCATCTAAGCCATGCTGGAGGAGAACTTCAGGAGCTGCTGGAAGATGATTTGTGGCACTTGTAAGATTCTGTGCTTTGGAACGTGGGCTGTACTGACCTTGAACAGTCTGATCAGTAAGAAATGCATAGACAGACGGACACGACAGGATCGAATCCTCCGGCGTAACCAGGCCTTTGCAGCTCAGCTTGATGGAATGGTACAAGTATATTTAGACTGGAATAAGGCTCTTGGAGTCTCTGGAAAGGGAGTCGCTGCCCCTCTTGCTGATGATGTGGTTGTTCAAGATGTGTATCCTGTCAAAGTTGTGGATACATTTGGTGAGTCTTAGACTGCATCCACAGTTTATCATTGCTGACATTTACCTAAAGACTTATCAAGAATATGTACCACTCCTTCAAGGAAGTACGGGTGTGGCTGTATCATTAATACTGCAAGGTTTAATCCCATCAGCTCCAGAAATGCCAACTGTTGCATTCACTATCTGCGTAGTCGAGATGTACCGAGTCAGCCAGCTCCGTTGCCCCCATTTTACTGTCCAGCCCTTTGTCAAAAGTCTATGTGATCTCCAGGGGGTACCCTTTCGCCCAAACTTGAGTAATTAGTTCTCTATTGCCTATGATCAATATCTTGCGCTACGTAAAGCAGTTGAGGTCAAGATACAAAGTGCACTCCAACAGAATACACCTAATTGGAGACTCAAACATGCTTGCCCTGCATGCACATATAAATTAGAAGATGAAGACCAACTTATTTTTGACATGCTGATTACAATGGATGGAAATGACTCACTCAAGCATATTCTCCGCTGCAAAGCACCAACATTTGATGAAAATGGTCAAGAGGAGCCAGCCACATCAAAGGAGCTCAAGGACAATCATGAGGTGGGTGGAGACTACTACTTGAATAGAGAGCGGGTTGACCGTTGGGCAAGAGAAGTGCTTGAAGAAATGCTGCCAACTGAGAAGCAGGATGATTCCAACAAAGATCCTTGTGAGGGAAGATGGAAGAATATGGTTGACGAAATAACTGCTTGCATGTGGGGGGTTTTTGATGAAACTGAAATTTTCCTTGCCTTGTGCTGATATGGGTTTGTTCTGCTCATTGCTGATATGATACAAAGTGGAGAATTGTGAGTGGAATGTGGATTTCTTTGTTCAATGATCTCACATGACACAGGGCAAAGTATTCCTTGGCAATGGTAGAGGCACTGCTGAATGCCTTTGGTATTTGAATCAGTGGAGGATACAATATTGGATGTAAGTTCTGCAAGACGCTTGCTTGTAGCCCTCTTGGGTCCCATGCACATAAACTTCAGTACACATCTCTTGTAGGGAGCTTCCATGGTCACGCACATAACCGACTCTGTCAACTCTCTTTTCTTGCAAAATATGTGGTGGGACTGAGTCTAGAGGATCTTGAGGGTGGGTTGTGAACATTTCTTTTCAAAGTCCAATGCGCTTGCCTCTTCTACTCGTCATGCATCCATCTTCCATTGCAAGCAGAAAATCTATCAATTTGCCAAACATATGGACAATATGGATACCTATCAGAACCTTAGTATGTTTTAAATACCTCATGTCAGATTCCGGATATCCTTTGATTAAAGACTCAGGTGATTTTCTAATTAATAACTACAAACAAGCACTCCAGGTCATTGCTGGTCAAGACGTCCTTGAGAAACAGATGCGAGAGCGGAACATTATAGACATCAGCATATTTCAGCAATGGTTGAAGGAGGAGAAGGAATATTTGACAAATCTTTCCTGAGAGCCTCTTGAAGAGATGCTCCAGATGGAGTACTATCAGAAACTTGTCAACCTCAATGCAAGCCAGTAAGCACTGGTGTGTTTGTAATCTATCTATGCTTACAATATGCAGGAAAAAACTTGACGAAGCATCAACCATCTGGAACGTCATTACTCCTGAGACCCATGGTGCCTGCGACTACATGGCTTCACAAGAAACAGAATGTCGACATGCATTAGAAGAATATGAGAAGGATTTGAAGATTGTTCACCACTTAGAAAAAACACTCTGTATCACGCAAAGGTGGACACCAATGAGCAACAAATGGGCCCAGGCTGCAGATATGGTATCCAAGCAGCAGTATCAGCAATGCCTGGACACTCTTGAAGGCTTGATAGTTGCATAGATGTTTGAACTTACAAAGATGAGTATGTCTCAAACAGGTAAGTGAGCATATGATTGAACTCTTGTACAGAGGAGTTATATTGGCTGATAGGATACAAACTTCAGAAACATATTGGAATGATGCTCAAGACACCTTTCAAGCAATCCAAACAGCCCTCGAAAGATACAATCTCGCTGCCACCTCTCTTCACCCACCCCACCCACAGCTGTCGTGGGATGTAGTTGTTGAATACGCATTTTTAGCTGATTTTGATCTGCTTTCCGACACTCGCCAGGATAATTGTGAATGTCCATGGGCTGCACCTGCAGCATGCATGCTTTTAGATGAATATTTCAAGATTGAACGGGCCCATAAAGAAATTCAGCATTTAAATATCGAAATTTGTCAATTTATAACATATATGCAGGATGAGGAGGTCTATCTCAAGAAGAAAGAAGATTTGCTCTTGGAGGCTGACAGAGCCCTCACTCATCAAATCAGCTGTCTTCGTGAATGGCTTCAACAATGCAATGAACAACATCGACACAAGCTCCACAGACTTGCATCCCTGCCAGGCTCCACTGGGACTCTTCAACCTGGGATAAGCAAGGAGAATGGCACTGGTTCATTGGATCACTCACAGGAGGTCATGGGAGGAAATATGGAGGCTTGTGAGGATGATTGTTTGGAAGGGAGTAACAGAGGAGCTGAGGCAACCACTTGTGAGGACAGCAGTATGGATGAACACACTGATGTTCACAGAGACGTTGAAAGTGGAGGGGAGGATGATGAAGATGACGAAGATGATGATACCATGCTTGCTGAGATGGTTCATAAGGTCTTACAGGTTGTAACAGATGTCTAGATAATTTTTTTTTTGTTTTGATGCATTTTCATTGAAATGTTGAGCTCGCTGTCGGCGACGATGATGGCAAAGTATATTAAACAGTATCATTTTGTAAATACAATTGCAATTTTTTGAAGATTCAAGTCAAAACAACAAGCAATGAGTGTTATTCAGTATTGTATTAATACAAATATTTCAAAATTTAAGTCTAATTTTGAGGTATATGAGCTCACTCACTGTCGGCAATGATGACGACGAAGTGGTGATTGATGTTGTCAATGATGGAGATGCATTGCTGAGACATGTTGACAACAGGTGATGGGAGGATGCAACCACATGAGACAGCCTGGCATAGATCAAAGATAGCTGAGTTGCCGAGAGAACTTATTTCTGATTTTCTGAGGTTTTTATGTATATTTTTCTTTGTTGTTGAGCTCACTGTCATCAACAATGGTGGGAGGGGCAGGAAGTCGGAGGGAATGATGAGCACAGGTACCGATGTCAATAATCAAGTGATCATCCCGACAGCTGTTGATGGCAACGCTGACAGCAGCACGTGATGCCTTGGCATGTCTGGCAGCATCGGTCAGAATACCCAGAGGCTGGAGCGCAGAAAAATTATGTTTCATGAAATAAAAGACATTTATTGGTGGATGCATAGTACTAAGGAAAACCCCTCATATTAGACGTGGATCTAGTATTTATATCCACTTCTAATATGAGGGGTTGTGTAGGAACTACAGGTGGTTGTGGCTCTTTCTGTTTCACTCTGTTTTCTCTATTGGTTTTGATCGATTGGTTTCACACTTGTGTCATTTCCTCTTCATTATTCCTTTTTCTTGGTTTCAATTTGGATCTGTTGTTTCATTCACTCTATTTATGCCTGGGTATATCAATTTATAGTGTTTTCCACTTTCTCTTTCTCTTGCTTTCTCCTCTCAGTTTTTCCTCAACCCTGAGCATTCTGTTGGATTCTTCTGCTGTCCCTGTTGTTTTTGATTCATCAACCAATCACAGCACAGTTCCTTCAGCCATCTTGCTTTCTCAGAGGTCAAATCTGCTGCCTAATGCACAGATTATACTGCTTGTAACCTCTTACCATCCCCAGACATCTTTCTCATGCCTTGTGCCTTTTATTATTGTGCCTGATGGTTCTTTTGTCATTCTAGGTCTTGATTGGTTTGTGCAGTTTTATGAACATTCTGTTTCTATTGGCAATTTCTGTTCAGTCACAGAAGTTTTCTTTCTCATTCCTCATGAATCTCATTGCCTGTTTCATGTAAATGGTTTGTCCCAATGTTTTTCTCCAATGCCGCCTGATCTGTTTTTTTAGATTCCACTCTCTGCTCACCCTGTTTGTCATCTATTGTCAGTCCACCCCCTCCTTCACAATCTACTTCAACATCAAATCCCTCATTTGTATTAAAAATTGTGAATATTATATTTTCTGTCAATGGCAGCAACACTTTGCATTTTCTCCCTTTTCTTTCAATGTCTTGCATAAATTGCTTGCATCCCATGGCTTGTCAAGGCAACAGACCACCATTGATTCATAGCATTTATTGATACATCATCTTCTAACTGGTCTTTGTGCTGTTATAAATATATACAAAAATGAAGTTCTCAGGACCAGTACCAATGACAACGATGAACCACAGAATATGCCTGGTACTATGCTGAACCAACTGGGAATTCTACCTGAGACTCTGGGCTGGAATGAAGAGGATGGAGAGTTCCAAGACATGTAACACAATCAAAAAGGACTATTGTGTACTACTGAGAAAATGTTTAATCCATCTGTATTAACTTGAATCTTTATGTTTGTGACCAGGAAAATCAAATGCCACTGTGGTCTGGGCCCCCATGGTGTGTTGTCAATGACTTTTTCAGGAATTTTGTTGTACATTTTGTAAGCTAGGGTCTTTAAATTTAGGAAGTGGAGGGCACTTCTTCCCAGATGAACCAGTTTCTATAATGAATAATTAAATATATAATTCAATTTTGTAGTCTAATGAAATTCACTGCCAAGCAAGTCCTCCTCTCAAAAGTAGTGGGCTATGTGGCTGCAGGGCACCCTTAAAACATTATATATTATTCTACATACTTCTCATAGTTGATCTGATGATGTGCTCCCACCTGACAAGGCAATGGCACATGATGACAAGCCCACCCTGACAGGACCCTGACTTATTTCCTAATTTAACTTTGCATCACTTTCCACAATCTCAGGCATTAATCCCATTCCTTGGTGCATTGGTGCAATTGCAATTATCAAGAGATCTTCAAGAACCCTGATACTAATGGATAGACATATTTCTATTGATTCATAGATACATTTATGTCTAGTAGAGATAATGGAGATTTTTGCAGCATATCAAAATTTTTTTGACATACATTTCTCTTTCCAAATACATAGCACTACAATGTTACATACTCATCTGGGAGGTGAGAATGAGTGCTTGACATGATATTCTGCCCTATTTGGTGCTCCAATGCCTGAAAGAAGCTGGGTACTCAAATCTGCCCATGTATTTTCACATGTTACATGTAATTAACATTGAAGCACTGCCTGTCATTTGGCATAGGCTCGCAGGCCTGCTGCAGTGTAGACATCAACAACAGGATATATCCACATAGAGACATCACAACAGTACGTATCATACGTTGTATGGGAGCTCGCTTTGTGCCATACCATACGTGTCCAGTGGAGTCCGCTACACTGGAGCGGAGCAGTCCCCACAGTGCCGTAGAATACAGAGCTGTGGACGTGTCACAATGTGCTGTATGACACGGTCTAGTGGATCGATAAAAGGCGGGCACACATATGCGCACGCAGGCCTGGCGGATGCCAGCAGACACTAGCAGACGTCAATGTGCGTCAGCGGCCGCCAGCGGGCATCAGCCCACGAGTGAAAACCTCCTCCATTGGCGGACTTCATGGCATGAATAAACCCTCCTTGAGGTTTCCCACTTCCCTCTCCTCTCCATTCCTCCCTGCAATAACTCGAGGCTGCGCGTCTCCCCTTCCATCCTTTTCCCACCCCCGATGCCAGCGTATGTCCATGAAAGGGCCCTGCAAATCTACGCAGGCCTATGCAAGTCACTAGCGGACATCCATGCAGACGTACGTCAACAGACTCAAACCTACGTGGGCCCACGCAGGCCTCTGCAGGCCTGCGCAGGGCACCAGTGAACATCCACAGAGGCCTACGCAGGTCCACGGAGTCTGGTTGGACCAAGGAAAAAGGTAACTTTGTCTTGCCCGCCGTATGCCTG
>QGOA01001140.1:0-14193 GCA_003313075.1 Termitomyces sp. MG16
TATCTACTACAGTAAGTAAAGCTATGTGGCCAACGCCACATAGCGGACTACGCTACACACCACCCAATCAGACCGAGCTATGGTCTCGAGATAAGACAATGGTCAGGCCATCGGTAAGTCAGGGACGGGGGCAATGGGAGAGTCCCCAGGCTCCCGGAATGGATCGGCAGTCGCGTCATCCATGTCGTAGTCGAGGAGTTCATCCTCAGGTGCGGGCGCATAGGAAGTGCCCGAAGGCCCTGCTACTGGCAGAGAGTCGTCATAGTCCCGGAGGGGGGACAGTGTGAGATTGGGGTCGATGGTCGACCCTGGGACAGGTGGTTGGGGATCAGGCAGATCCCCGGTGTCAGACGGGTACTGGCGCGTTGTAAGAGAAATTACTGGCTTACTCACACAAGACACAGAATCTGCCAAATCGGTAGATTTTTCTGTACGTAGTGTAAGTAAAAAAGTATCTACCCAAATACAAGTAAATACATTATAATTTATTAGTAAATTAATTGAGGAAATAATTACTACTGTAATTATTTCCTCTAATACAATATGCTGCCCACACCCCTAAGGGTGCGGGTGTAGTAAAATAATGAATAGGGACCTCGAAGAGGTTCCCCTGTTACACACCCCCTCTTCAGACCGTTGTACGGTCTGCAACACGGGACTTTGTGGCCAACGATATCAATCCATAGTGGGTGCGATAGGCGACGCAATTGGCCCCGGCAGACTAGACGGATAGTCCTCCAGCTGGGGAGACTGCATGCGCTCATCGACTGATGGCGGCCTTGAGGATGGCTCCGAGGCCGGTGGTCGTTCTGGCACGTCGGACTCCCGTGCTGGACCAGCGCCTGTGGTCGGACAGCTCGTGGGCAAGGGCCCATGTTGCTCCTGCCGCTTCCATAGATGATGCACATTGGGGTCTGACCCAATGTAGTAGTGCAGCCCATGGTTGGCGTAAAACCGGCGCTGCTCATCCTCCTCTTTTGCCAACAATACCCGAAGGTGGTGAACGTCTTCGGTGGTTGGTGTTCTCCAACCATCCCAGTCCGGTATAGCAGCCGGTACCCCATAACGATGCATTTGGACATGACGCTCATTATCAACATGAACGTATTGCAGTAGGGCCGGACTAGGATGGAAAAATTGGTGTTCGAGGAACACCACTCATATTCCGTAATGTTGCTTGCTGCCTCATCCGGGAAAATGGGCGTCATGATAGACACAATGTTCCAAGGAGCTGGAACAAACGGATCGTTGGGATGAGCCGCATTAAAGTCTTGTACCGCCTCATGGTACAATCCCGGCTGGGCCAACATCAGCGCCATTTGCTGTGCAAACGCTGAGCGAGCCTTGCCCTGGGGGGACAAGGACCGAATCAGGGCATGGCCAAAAATGGTCCTCCAGTGCATACGGTATGCGGTGTCAAACACGATCCCTGGGATGGCATTAGACATGCCGGGACGCCCGAAGTACAGTGCATTCTGGGCCCATTTCTCCAGGTCCAGCATCTTCTCAATCTGCTCGAAGCTGACGCCTGCGAGCGTCGTGTTTCGATGGCTCCCCCACTCCTTTGTGCGCACTATCCTGTCCGGGATAGGAAGGGACAACATCCTCATCACCGCCGACCGTGCCTCAAATGGGGGGTCCACCTGGCTGTAGTCGCTATGGTTCAAGACCAGCTTCATGGTCTTGTCTCGTGCGCTGACGTCGCAGGCATCGCTCACGCGTCGGAACTCTCGATACAAGTGATAACCGGCGATCCTGTCGTCGGCTGGTGCATACCGATTACGAATTAGTTCCACCAGCTTTCGTAATTGGAGGGGATTCATGGGGAACCCTCTAGGCACGACCTTACTGAGGGCTCCCTTCGCGCCACCATACCCGCTCACATGGCTCGACTTGTGGGTGTAGGCATGTTGAGCCTCCGTTCCCACATACACGGTATTATTTGCGGACGAATAATAAAAATGTCGGTCCAGCCCTCCATTGAAGAAGAAATTAAGGCGTTCCACTGTGTGGTCCGCAAATATTCGAACACCGAGGCTCGGGGGAATAATCCCCGTAGCTTCCTCAGCTCGTCTCTGCTTGTTCCGCTTGAACTCAGCCTGTTCGTTCTTCCTCTGCTTATTCTTCTTCATATTGCGAGCGACCCGCACTCCCCGCTCATGCTTCGACTCCTCTTCGTCAGGAGTGGCCTCGTTCAAACTGATATAGTTCACATCCTTGTCTTCACTATCCCCGTGGGGATAGGCTACCTTTACTTCTCCTGCAACAACCATGGGTGCACCTAAAGGCACCACATTCTCTGCCTCATTCTCCGTTCGAGGATCGGCGTCCAGCCACTTCTCCGGGTAGCTGTCCGCTGGCGGTTCATACTCTACCAGAGGCTGGAACCTCAAAACTCCTCCCGGCGCTCCTTGTGGCACGTCTGCTGCAAATGTCACCATTTGCACCAAAAATTCATCCACCTGCTTCACTGCCCTCTCTTTCCTCTTCGGCGCTTGCGTCAAAGATATCGCACTCCTCACCGACCCTTGTCTAGACAACTCCAACGACGTTGAGGGCCCACTCTCTCTTTCTATCCGCTGCTCCAACGGCAGTACCCCCATTACTCTACCTTCACGAGGTCGAGCGCTATTCTCTGCCCATGGTCAATCTGCCCGGGTTCTCTTCGGTTCTGATTCCAGGGCAGATTTGGGCGTGGCCGCCCGCCGTTTCAGCGCCTTGTTAAAGGTTGCAATGGTATTATGCTGCTGCTCTTGCAGCAGCGCTATCTCGTCTAACAGCCCAGTGACCACGACTTGGGCCACTGTATCTCGAAGGAACTTGGTCTCAGGCGGCACGCAATGACTCGCCTGTAACAAACGTCTCCACAGCACCTCTGTGTGTGGCTCATCACGCCACTGATCCCTTTCCGGCATCCGTTCCTTCCCTTTTCCTTTATCCTGAGTTGTCTCCTGCTCGGGAGACCGCTGCCTTGTCTCTCAATGTGACCCTTCCGGTGGGCCTCGTCTGCTCGACCTCTGATCCTCCTGCGACCTCTCCCGGGGGGATCCCCAAGGTACCTCTCTGTCATATTGCACCTTACATTGTCCTTCTGCCGGAGGCGAACTTCCTTCTCTCGGTCTACTCACTCTCGCTTCCCCATCAACCTCCATAGGCTGATGACTTCCTCCACTCTGCGTCTGGGCTTGTGCCATTCCTCCCATTTGCTGCCAGGGCTGCAACGGCAGCATCATCGCTCCCTGGGGCATCATCATTCCCCAGTTCGGTCCTGCCCCTGCCGTCTGCTGACCCATGGGTACCGGCATCGGCATAAAGAACATGGGCATCTGCCCCTGCCCGTAACCCTGCTGCGCCTGAGGGTACGCAAAAAAACTCCCCATACCCCCTTGCTGCTGTTCTCTCAATTCTCCCCCACCACTAGAGCTCTGTGAGCTCTGGTTATCTTTCGAATAGCGTTGGTCCTGGTGCAACGAAGACATACCTGTGAGGTGTACAAACAATCGAATGACAAGACGAAAATTCCAAGTCAGCCGGACACCGCCTTCGCTTACATCAGCACTTCCCCATTTGGCCGGCGATCCGCCACATTCACATGGCTCCCCAAGCCCTGTCCTTCCTCGGCAACTGTGCGGGGCGCTTCACGCCATGCAATTCCAAATACCGATCCAAGGCAGCCAACTTGGCACACGCCTGGTGCGGCTCCCATGTTGTATCCCCCAGACTCCATCGTACCTCATACTCCAGACCCCCAGCCTCGTTCCACCGATGGCCTACTAGGTCCTCGACAAACCACTCCTGATCATCCTTCGCCCCGAAGTCATAAGCTTCCGGGACCACCCGTCCAGGAAACAATGCATCATCATTCGGCCTGAAGGGTCGAAGCAGTGATACATGGAACTTTGGTACAATACGTTGTGCCTGTAGCGCCATAGGCAACTCCAGTACATAGTTCGACATCTTCGGCTCAGCCTGTATGACTTTATATGGCCCAATATACTTCGGACATAGCTTGCTCGCCCTGCCCTTGGGTAGGTTCAAGTTTTGCGTTGATAAGTATACCAGCGCTCCTACGGCCAATGATGGCTCCTCTGCTTGCCTCTTGTTTGCGTACTTCGATTGAAACATGCGTGCTTCAATGATCGCATCATGCGTGTTTGCTAAATTCTCCAGTGCAGTCCACGCAAAGTCTTTAACTCCCTTATGCACCGCTGCATCGGCATGCAACTCCTGAAGCATGGAAGGCATGAATCCCCCATTCAACTCGAACGGCGCATACCCTGTTGTCTCAGACACACTAGCGTTTATCGCAAACTCCGTCAGGGGTACTCGGTCTACCCAGTCCCGCTGGTCTGGGTGCACTACCGTGCGTAATATCTGTGCCACATTACGGTTTGCTCGCTCCGTCTGTCTATTCGTCTGCGGATGGAACAAAGTTGACATTAGCAGCTTTGCGCCCATCATTGCGTGAAGCTCTCGCCACCATTTTGACGTGAACTTTGAGTCCCGATCACTGATGATCGAGCTCGGCAACCCGTGCAACCACATGATTTCCTTCAAGTAAATCCATGAAAGCTCCAAGGCCTTCATTGTGGTGCACACTGGTATCAAGTGTACCATGCTCATCATCCTGCATATTACTACCCACAAGTAGTTGAGCCCCTTTGACTCAGGAAACGGGCCAACAAAGTCCATCCCGATAGAATCCCACGGCTTCGTGGGCACAGGCAGCGAATGTAGCTTTCCAGCCAGTTTACGGTTGGCCCCTTTTGCCCGTTGGCACAGCTGGCAAGTTGTGCAAAATGCGAATACATCCGCATGCATCTTCGACCACCAATACCAATGTCGCACATATTCTAGCGTTTTCTGTGACCCAAAATGCCCAACTATCCCATGTGCCTGAGTGATCACTTCTGTGATCAATGAGCGCTGCCGCGGCAAGCACAACACCTGCTGGCCACTAGCACTAGCAGTGTAGATCAGGTCCTGACGCACTGAAAAGCCAGGGTGATCTTCGGGCCGCGTCAACACCTCTTTACACAACCTATCCTCTGCATACCCCAGTAACACTGCCTTTCAAAACTCAGATTGATGGTAGTCTCGAGGGGCATACTTCGTCTCCGCAGGCGCCTGTAGTGCGTCTGCCAACTGCATCTCCCTGTCGCCCGCCTCTGCAGTGCTTCCACTGGAGCCAACCTCGACCCCAGCGCCTGCGTCCTTGAGACGTTCCGCTTCGTTGTTGCGTGCCTCCTGCCGCTCCTGCAACCGCTTACTCTGCCGATGCTCTTGAACCTGCATGGCTTGAATTTCTACCACATGTTGGTAAGAAATGTCTTCCCCTTCTGGGTCGATACGTATATCCGCATTGACATAGTGATGAGCCTCATAGGCTTCATCCTGTCGGTCACTCTCAAAGTAGTGCGACAAACAGTCCGCTACCTTGTTAAGCTCCCCTTTGACATAAGTTATGTCAAACTTGTACCACGACATGTAATCAATCCATCACCGCTGACGCGGAGATAAGTTCGCCTGGGTCTTGAAGAACTCAAGCGCTTTGTGGTCGGTTATGATATGAATATTATACCCCATCAACTTGTCCTCCCATTTCAGGAGGGCCTCCAATATAGCCAAGGTCTCCAACTCATGCACAGCATAATTCTGCTGCGCATTCGTGAACTTCTTCGACATAAAACCAGCTGGGCGGCAGGTTTGCCAGGATTGTCCCTGTCCATACATTGCTCCCACTCCTGTCTTCGACGCATCACAAATGAGCCATATTGGTTCATCTTGTCGCGGATCAATGGGGCGTATAATCGGCGTGCGATCACATATCCTCTTAATCATGTCAAAGCAGCGTTGGTGCAGTGGCCGCCATACAAATGGTGCCCCATTTTGTGTCATGGCCATCAGCAGCCCCGTGTATGTCGTGACATCCGGCAGAAATGTTGATATGTAGTTTACCAGCCCCACAAAGCGCTGCACATCGTTATAGTTTCGTGGCGTCCACCAGTCACGAATCCGATCCAATTTATCCTGGTCAGGATGAATACCTTCATCGTCAATAACGTGTCCCAGACAATCCACCCGGTCCACATACAACTCGCACTTTTTCCATTTCAAGTACAATAGATTCGAACGTAAGCGCTTGAATACAACACGGAGATGCTTCTCGTGCTCCTCAATGGAGTCCGAATAAATGAAGATGTCATCAAGATATACGTGCATGAATCGTCCGATGACATCATGAAAGATCGATGTCATCAACCTCTGAAAGGTTGCTGGGGCATTGCAGTCACCTATCTGCATTATGTTGCTTACATAGGTGCCAGTGATCAACGAAAACACGGTTTTCCCGACATCACTTTCCCGTATTCGGACTTGCTCGTATGCATCTGTCAGATCAATTTTTGACCTGACTTTTGCCTGTGCCACATCTTCACGAATCACTTCCTGATCAGGAAGTGGAGTCACATCCTTAATGGTGTTATTGTTGCGCTGGCATGCATCCAGTGCCGTGCGTAACGTCCCATCCTTCTTTGGAATGCACAGCAATGGCGCGGCCTGCGAAGCAGGTCTCGCCTCCCACCACCAGGCCCTTAGATAACGGTTTGTTTTATCCCGCAGCTGTTGCTGGAGGGCCATGGGACAGTGTGGTAGATGGTACTTGTACTGCTTTGTATCATCGATTAGATTAATTTCATGGTTCACCTCACGCCACGGTGGCAGCTCCTCCTTAGTACCATTAACCATATCCGCAAACTCACTCTGCCACCACTGGCAAAGCTCTGGGATATCATCTCGGGACAACCCAGTTGCCCTGATCTTGCCTTTGTCCTTGGCTAGTGGCGGTTTGGTTAGCCCCTTCCCACTACTGCCCACTACCTGGGTAGTAGCATATTTCTCCCGAAGTGCTCGCAACCTCTCCTTACTATCGTCTGGCACCTGTAGACGGTTCGGCATTCCCTTCTTGACTCGTTGTGCCGAAATCGACGCCCTGTCAACCTGGATCTCCTCTGGCAAGGATATCTCTTCATCTCTTGCCTGCCGATAGACCTCAGTATGCCGAATCCACGGTCGCCCCTCCCAGGCATGCATAGAAAGCGATGATGCCACTAGCTCATTCCATTCTCTAGGCATTCGCGGATCGAAAGCCCAATTGAATGCTGGCGGAGGTACCGGCCGGTCCCATAGGGATCGGTGCAAATGGTCGCTACACGATACATCATCCTCCCATTCCCCATCCAATGGGTACATCGGAGGTTCCTCACCCACCAGCTCTTCAACCTTCACCTTCAACGATGTAGGTTGACACTCCCTTCTGACAGGCCGCTTTTGCGGCTGAGTCAGCCGAGTGCAATGCGCATCCTGACCACCCACCGCACCTGCGGTGGGTTCCTTTCCTTGCACACTCTCATACTTAGCCCATTCTTCCTTGGACATCAGGATCGCTCCACACTCCTCAGATAAGCCTCTGATAGGGTTTACCTCCTCTGGCTCATCCTCCACGGAAGCTGATCGCGCCCCCGGGCGTAGTCAATTGTTGCCCACCGCTTGCTTCCTCTCCGTCGCGCGTTGGCGACGAACTCTCTCTCCAGCTTCCTCCACTGCGACCCGCACCGCCGGAATCTCGGTACCTGCTACAATAACTCTGTTATTGCAGAAATCAAGTACCACCTGGTGCTTGCGCATGTACGGCGTCCCCACAATCATGTCGTACCAGTCAAAGTTTGCCACGTCCACGTATTCAACACTTGTTGACCCCGGAACGGATAGCTCCAGGTTTGCTCCAAACTGTACTGCAGCGCGACTGCCCACAGTACCCAGTTGCAGAGTTATGGGCCGCTCCAGCTGATGCACCGCCAAGTCATGGACCTGGCAAAACTGGGGCGTTACTCCTGTGGTTGTACTCCCCGAATCCCACAAAGTCCATGCTTCGTGACCTCCCACCTTGACGTAGGTAGCCAAACATTCCTTATCCTCACGTCGCAGTTGCGGCCGAGTCAGCTTGCATGCTGCCTTCCGAAGTTTCACTTTGTGAACCTTCACTTGACCAGCGCCCAGCTGCATGCTTTCCTCATCCTCAGGAAAGTCCGTTAATGCCATCAAGAATTCTTGTTCTGCGGAACTAGCATAGAGCTCCGAGTCGTACACATCCACTTCCACATACTCATCCCCATCAATCATCACTGTCTCTACCTCGTCCTCAACTGGAGCGTCATCGCCAGACCGGGAGCTCTCATCCTCCTCCTCCACATCCAGCTCTTCATCTGCATCATTTGCAGACTCCTCTGCATCTGTGTGCGCGGTGCGTACATATGCTCGTGGTTTACCTGCTATTTGCCCCTTTCTCGGGCAAGTGCTCACAAAATGTCCTTTCTCACCACACGTGTAGCATGTTACTATGCGTTTTTCATCTGACCCACCCGGGCCTGGTCCCCACTCCTTGCGCGGGTCACGATTAGACTCAAGTTTTGGAGGAGTGCGGCCGCGCTCCTCAGCCACAAGTTTTGGCTCAATCAGCTTAGGACGATGAGGCCCCAACAACGTTCGTCTCAACACGAACCGAGGATTTCGGTTACGTTCCATGTCAGCTTTTCTGACCAGGAAAGTGCCTATCATTTGTGACTGGCACGTCTCCATCGGCCCCGCAGCTTTTATGTGCGAGCTATGCAAATCAAAGTGGCGTGCCGTTTTCAACGCCTGTTCGTAACAGATGGCATGCGCTATGAATTCCTCAACTTCATTTATTTCCGGAGATAACCCGTTATCCCAGATTAGCACTTGTCTCATCTCTGCGGGAATGCCCTTAAGGAAGGTCTCGCACACTGTCCATGCGTCGGGATAAATGAATGTTTTGAGCATGGTCAACAAGGGTATCATAGAACTCTTGTACTCTGAGGGCCTCGGTGTACACTGCTGAGTAAAACGCCTCTCGTGCATCCTGCATTGTGGATGCACTTACAAATCGATTGTACAGTTCAAGGATCACATCTTTGAACATCCACTGCTGCCTCACCCGATTATGGTGAAGGACGTGATGACGAAACCACCTCTTTGCCGGACCTTCCAAAAACTCAGGCAGCACAAACACTCGCTCCTTGTCCATACGATCTCCACCGTACAGGCATGCTGCCAGATGGTAGCATACATCCATGGTCCAATCCTCAAGCTCGCTGAACTTTGTTCCCCCCTTATAGGGCAGAATATGCTTTGGATCAGCCCTCCGTGGTTTGATCTCTTCGGGTAATCGCAACGCAATCCCAACTGTATCATCAATTATGCTCACCAATCGTCGATGCATGCTATCAGTGTAGGCTCTGGTGGCCTCATTCATCCCAGGTGTCTTGTTGCGTCCCTCGGCGGGGATGAACGTCGAGAAGGCTCGCACAGACTGAGTCATCGGTCCTCTGGGGCTGTGAGATCTGTCGTCCCAAGGGCCCTGCCCTCCATTCCGTCTATCCGGCCCCAACCCCCGCGGCTCCTCTCGACTGCTGATATTGCTCCCGTGCTTATTTCGACAACTGTTCTGCGCACGTTTCACAAATTCTCGCCTCATTTCATCAATGGGTTGGGGCCCATTGAAACTGATTCCCTGATCATCAATACGAGAGTAGCCTTGCCCCCGTAAATCCTGGATCCGCATTCTTTGGAATGCAACTCGGTCCTGAAACATGTCGGCAAGTGGTACCCTAGCCGGCACCACTGGTTCCTCCGCTTCTTGTTTCACCTGAGGTGACAACACTTCCTCCGGTACTGTTTCCAACAGTATATGTGTAGCCGGTCTGGATGTCACCGTCTCGGCCATGGACATAGCTGTAGGTCGGTACCCTACGAACCGCTGCTGCCTCTGCCCAGCTGCTACTTGCGTCTGGTATTGCTCAGAGTCTCCCCCGCCTGTTGTGGAGCAAATATGTTGCTAAAAGCCTCCTCAATGTGAGGTGAACTCCCTCTCCCTGCAGGAATCGTAGGGATTAGCTCCACATCCGCTGGGGTGGACGCAGCAGACCCTCGGCGCCTTTTACGGTCGAGGTAGCTTTGAGCTTCCAGGTCCAGAATCTGCATATATGCCGAAATGTACTCATCTGTTCCCACCTCAGGGAGCGCATCACCTCTAGCCTCTATCAACTGCATGTGCTTGTTCACATACAACTTCAACCTAGCCCTTGTCGACAACTTACTTATCTCTGGGAACCTTGCCCAAAGCATAGCTACTTGAACGTCGAGGGTCGCTTCATAGCATCCATTCTCGTCTTCATCAGACGTATCATCAACCACTGTGGGCTGATGTCTTTTTGTCCCCGCAGTCTGCACCGGTGCTACTGGCTGCTGCCCTCCAGGTCGTCGACTCAATGGCGTCGATTCTGGTATATTTCTCCATGGTGTCTCATGGGAGAATTCCTCTCGTCTACCTTCCGAACTTGTCCAAGCCTCTCCTGCCGTCCCAGGAGCCCCTGCCCTAAACGGAGATGGTCTTTTTTCCTCATGCGTGGCCACACCCACGCCCGACGTCCTTAATCCCAAGAATCGCACCGGTGCCCTTTGAGGTACCTGTATGATCGGCGGTGACTCACTAGCCACCCCAACCTCCCTTCCAGCTCTACGCTGGATTGGACGTCTCTGCTCTGTCATAAGCAAACTCCCCAGCATATCGGTTCGGGCTGGGGTCAGCTCGACCTCAGCCTCCTCCCAACTTGCCACCTGCTGATCTCGAGTATGTGCTGCCACTGGTGTGGCATTCTCGTCCTTCTGCACCGGGGCGACATTGTCATTCCGTTCTGGTGGCAGAGGTTCGTGCTCCATTCCCGGCTTGCGTTTGGCGCTCAAGAAGCTTGATGGTTGATGTCACTGTCAATCGAGATTCTAGAACTAAGCTCTAGAATGTATAGTTTTTGAATGTTCACGTACAGATTATCGTCGTTTGACGATTCAAAAAAGTGTAAGAGAAATTACTGGCTTACTCACACAAGACACAGAATCTGCCAAATCGGTAGATTTTTCTGTACGTAGTGTAAGTAAAAAGTATCTACCCAAATACAAGTAAATACATTATAATTTATTAGTAAATTAATTGAGGAAATAATTACTACTGTAATTATTTCCTCTAATACAATATGCTGCCCACACCCCTAAGGGTGCGGGTGTAGTAAAATAATGAATAGGGACCTCGAAGAGGTCCCCCTGTTACACGCATCCAGATTTCGTGGACATGAATGTCTTGCCCGATGAGGAGGTACATCCCCTTGGTGAGCACGTCGTCGTAAGCACGACGACTGTCCTGCTGCTGGAGCATCAGGCGCTGTCGATCGCCAATGGTGGCCTCATGCCACCCATCCCACTGAGCGATGGACTGGGGTGTACCATAATGGTCGAGGCGTTGCAGCCTCTCGTCGTCGATAGCGGCCGCCTCGTTGTAGAGCTGGCTGTCGCTGAAGAATAAATGGGCCAAGTAGGTGACCCCATAAGTATACGCATGGTCAGCCCAGCTGACCGGAATTTGATTATGAAGAAGGACGTGTAACATGTCTGAAGTGGTGAACACGGAAGCTGACGCTTCCGGGATGTCCACAGCCTGAGCCTCGAAGTTAGGGTCGTCAGCGTGGAGGGGCAGCCACAGCCTCTTTGTAGAGGCCTGGCCGCGCAAATACGTAGGCCAGGTACTTGTGTACTGTGGACTTGGAGGCGCGGCTGGCGCTGAGGGCGCATACAAGTGCAAACCCAAAGAGGCTGCGCCAATGAATGCGCATGGCACGGTCCATGGCCAGACCAGTCCATACGTTGGACGTCCCAGGACGTCTATAGAGGAGGGCGTATGAGCCCAGGTAGTCCAAAGCAAATGGTTGCTTTGGATCAGGGGGGGTAAGGCCGACGAAGACAATTTTCCCTCCCTCTTTGCAGCGATAGAGCCGCGTTGGCACAATCATTCGCGGGACGTTTTCCCGCTCCTCTGGACTCGTGAAGGGTACCGCAATGGTCCTATACTTGACCTCGTCGAGTAAGTGAGACATAGCTCTGTCTCAGGCAGTAGGGTGGCAGTTGAGCGCCACCCGCTTGAATTTGTTGAGCAATAAGTAGCCCAACTGACGCTGACGAATCAGCGTAAACTGGTTGTTAACCAGTGCATGAAGCCTGCGGACTTCTTGAGGACTGTGGAGAAACCCACAAGGTGCCACTTGGTACACCTTACTGTTGTGGAGCATCGACGCGGTGTTGCCCTCTTTATCGGTCTCAAAGGACCTGGCTGCGTGGGCTTCTTGCCCAACGAAGATGGTATTGGTCACTGGCGACCAATAGAACTGGGGAGCTAACCCCGCACCAAAGAATGAGTTTTGGCGCTCAATAGTGTGATCACGGTAGATCACAACACCGAGTGCATCAGGAATGCGCCCGGTTTGGTCCTCGAGGAGGGCAGCTCCTCGCTTGGCGCTATCCTGCACCCAACGTTCCATCTTGGCCTGTTGATTGCTGTTGCGCTGCCGTCTCATGCAGCACAGGGGATTCCATATGAGCCTCTTCAGGCTCCTCATACCAATCGTCATCAGAGGGTGGGGATGGCAGCCTCTCCAGCTCCGACTTCTCAGACCGTGGGTCCATTGCCCACACACACCGTGGGAGTCGGGCTGATGGGCCCTCTACCAGTATTGCAGGTAAAAAGGGGATGTTAGCCCCTGGAGCCCCTTTCGGGGCATCCTCGGGAAAGTGCACGTTGACGTATGCATGCCCTTCCGGTTGCTTACCCCGACGATCCTTTCGGGGTTGTGAGGCTTTAGCCTCAGTGGGGTGTGTGCTCACGCCCCTGGAACTCTGCTCCCCAGAGTACGTGGTGGAAACCACGGATACTGGTCGCGAAGACGCGACCTCAGATGCGCCGCTGGTGAGGTGCTGGATAAGCCGGGGGGCGGCTGGAGCAGGGACATTTTCATAGGGAAGGATGTCCCATCCTAGGCCGGCCTCCTGGCCAGGGGCAGCAACGCTCAACTTAATCAAGCGGGAGGGCACGTCCTCCACTCCTTGCCGACGTGCCCTTTTGCTGGAGTCGGTGTCCCGACTCGGGGGTGTAGTCCGCCGCTTATGAGCGGCCGATAGGGCAAGGAGATCAGTTTTGCGCTGGGCGTGCATATGATCCATGTCGTCCATCATCCGGCTGATGAGGATGACCGCCTCTGCATCGTGGAGGAATGATGACTCTGCGGGTACCTCGTACCCATTGTCTCTCAGATGTTGGAGAAGGGTAGCCAGGACTAAGTCCTGGTTGTGACTGGGCTTGACAGCCTGTGCTTTTCCTTTGTCATGTCAAGGACGTGACTCTTCTTCCGAGCTGGGCTTGGATTGGTGCGGCATTTCCAGCCGCTGTAGCAAGGAGAGCTTGGCCAAGCTCTCTATCGGCGCATCAACCGATGAACTGATGCTCTGTCCTGGACTGAGAGTTTCTGTGCTCTCAATGGCCATGGTGGCCTGCACAAGGGATGCTTTGCATCTCTCTAGATTGTCAATTGGTGCTGTGGTCGACAGGGCAATCGACCGGCCTCCCTTGGCTGGTGACTCATGCGAGTCGCTGTACTGGGGCATTGCATCCCAAGCCCCCATCCAAGCTGGAGGGTACGGCATCATTACGGGCACACCACCCATCCCAGGGTAGTGCGCTGGGGTGGTAAACTGGGGCAAAGGATGTGCACCCATAGCCCCTCTTGCCATAGCAGGGGCAAACTGCCCCCATCCTGGCGCTGCTTGGGGGCTGACTAGCCCCCCATAGGCCTGTTGCTGGGATTGGCCCTCTGTGTGATGTGGCGCATAAGCGCCCGATACTGGTTGTTGGGGCTGATAGCTGCCCACAGGTGCGTTCTGGGGCATGAAGTTGCCCTGCATGGGTTGAAGTGGCGGATAGCCACTGATCACTGGCTGCTGTGGCAGGTAGCCCGCCGCTGGTGGTTGCTGCTGCTGTGGGAAGCCCACAGCTGGTTGCGATTGTCCCCACTGGGGCGCATTTTGGGTCAGCGGGGGAGCCATCTGCCCCCCCCTTTAGCCGACGGTACGACCGATAGCGCAAACTCAATGTGCTGCTGCTGCTGCTCAGGCTGATCCACGGGCATGTTGTCCATGGTTGAGGGAAAAAGGCGAAAAAGAAATTTTGCCTTTTAAGACGTGTTTCAGCCACAGCTGCTGACCAACTCAGCCAAGCTGTGATCGGCACTGCCAATC
>QGOA01001141.1:0-11892 GCA_003313075.1 Termitomyces sp. MG16
GGGTGGACAGTCATGCACACGAAGGAAGGCGCAGGACGGCTGGAACCCGCCCCAGGAACAGACTCCGGGAGCCGACTGGGACCAGCGACAAGCAAGCAGCGTGGGAAGCACTCACGTTGTTGCACAAGCGCCGCCACGTGCTCCCGGTCCAGGTGGGCTCGGTACCATGCGTCCTGGGCTTCCCAGGCCATGAGGGGCGTGACCTTGTTAGTTTGCGGGGGCGTCAGGAAATGCGTCAGCGTATGCGACATGGTTGAGTCTGTTGGTAAAATTTTTTTTTCGATACGTGTCAGGACATGTGCTGGGACCCATGCCTGGACCCCAGCCCGGGCCACCGGCTACGTGCGCCTCAGAGGGTCTCGGCGCTGAGGGGGGGGTGATGTCACGACCCCTTTCCTCCGGACCCACCCCGGGGCACCCCTGGAACACCATCTGGGACCCTCCCTCTGACCCCACAGGACAATCACAACTACCGACACCACCATCACGCGCATCAAGGACCACCATCAGCTGCCACCAGCCCCGATCAACGATCGGATCACATGCATCACGCATCACAGCTCCCTCCACGCCAATTGATCACGCGCCCCACACGCGCGATCCAGGTATACAGTCCCTGCCCACTACTCAATGACTCCCAGAACCCATCTCAGACACCCCGGAACCCCGAGACCCGGTCCCGTAGTACTTATAGCGTAGTTCCCCGTTATATTCGTTAGTCTTGATATTGCATTAACTTGGATTACTTGAATTGCTGCGTGCCCTCTGCTTGACTGGTACGCACTGACTGGCACGCTTTGACTGGCACACTTGAATAACCGCGTGCTCTAAGTTTGGTATGCACTTTGCGACTTTTAATTTGTTAACCCAGTCTCGTCTTAGAACCCCTGGTTCACGACTCGACCCCCACCCTACCCTCAGCTACCCGAAACCCAAAACCCCCAGACCAAGTTCCCTCTCCTGGGATTACCCCTGTCCATGTCTTGAACCCCGGAGTCCTAGCCCCAGAGTTCCAGACACCCAAGTATCCGTAGATCAAGTCCGCATTGTAAGGGCGTTGCTTTCCCGGAAAGCCCCCAACTCAGCAGAACCTGACAGGGTCTAGGCTTTTTATACTCCGGCTAACGAGGGAGCTGGAGTTGGCTATAGGTAGGAGAAGAAATCAGGAGATAGACTACGAGGATCAAAGAGGGATTGGATAACGATAACGATCATTACAGCAGCGCACTTGCGGTTGGCACAGATGCACTCATGGTGTATATGCAGCCAAATGGGTCGCAGTTTGTAATGCTGTATCCCATCCGTGTCCCCACAGAGATGCAGCTGCAGCACCGTCAGCACTGCCCTCCCTGTGCAGCGACCACATATGAGAAATCCTGGTTAAAGTTGGCAAACAACATCAGTCCATGGGAAGTTGCCCCTGATCACTATTCTTGTATCAACAAACTCGCATGCTTAAACTTGTTCATCTGAACGTCTGTTGTCTGAATGACAATGGTTGTTGCTGCTCCTGGATGCCTCACCTGCTCCATTTCCACCTTCGATGTAAGGGCCCTTGCTCTGTGGGGCTCTTTGATCTGTAACCACCAACCATGTGTGGTTGCAAAAGCTTTTCAGAATATTCAGACAAGCTGGTCAAAACTCAGCTGATACTCTCTCATCAAGTTGTTGTGATAGCCAGATCAAGACTAGCTCCTCCCTTGGATAAGGACCATCATCATCCTCATGATGGCCCAGTGTCTAGCCTCTTTGTGGCCCAAGGGACCAGTACCCATCCTGGGGAAGCCAATTGTAAGAGAAATTACTGGCTTACTCACACAAGACACAGAATCTGCCAAATCGGTAGATTTCTCTGTACGTAGTGTAAGTAAAAAAGTATCTACCCAAATACAAGTAAATACATTATAATTTATTAGTAAATTAATTGAGGGAATAATTACTACTGTAATTATTTCCTCTAATACGATATGCTGCCCACACCCCTAAGGGTGCGGGTGTAGTAAAATAATGAATAGGGACCTCGAAGAGGTCCCCCTGTTACACACCCCCTCTTCAGACCGTTGTACGGTCTGCAACGTGGGACTCTGTGGCCAATGATATCAATCCATAGTGGGTGCGATAGGCGACGCAATTGGCCCCGGCGGACTAGACAGATAGTCCTCCAGCTGGGGAGACTGCATGCGCTCATCAACTGACAGAGGCCTTGAGGATGGCTCCGAGGCCGGTGGTCGTTCCAGCATGTCGGACTCCCGTGCTGGACCAGCGCCTGTGGTCAGACAGCTCGTGGACAAGGGCCCATGTTGCTCCTGCCGCTTCCATAGATGATGCACATTGGGGTCTGACCCAATGTAGTAGTGCAGCCCATGGTTGGCGTAAAACCGGCACTGCTCATCCTCCTCTTTTGCCAACAATACCCGAAGGCGGTGAACGTCTTCGGTGGTTGGTGTTCTCCAACCATCCCAGTCCGGTATAGCAGCCGGTACCCCATAACGATGCATTCGGACATGACGCTTATTATCAACATGAACGTATCGCGGTAGGGCTGGACTAGGATGGAAAAATTGGTGTTCGAGGAACACCACTCCATACGTATATGCATGGTCGGCCCACTCCAGGGGGATGCGGTTGTGAAGCATCACCTGCATCACGTCATATTCCGTAATGTTGCTCGCTGCCTCATCCGGGAAAATGGGTGTCATGATAGACACAATGTTCCAAGGAGCTGGAACAAACGGATCGTTGGGATGAGCCGCATTAAAGTCTTGTACCGCCTCATGGTACAATCCTGGCTGGGCCAACACCAGCGCCATTTGCCGTGCAAACGCCGAGTGAGCCTTGCCCTGGGGTGACAAGGACCGAATCAGGGCATGGCCAAAAATGGTCCTCCAGTGCATACGGTATGCGGTGTCAAACGCGATCCCCGGGATGGCATTAGGCATGCCGGGACGCCCAAAGTACAGTGCATTCTGGGCCCATTTCTCCAGGTCCAGTGTCTTCTCAATCTGCTTGAAGCTGATGCCTGCGAGCATCGTGTTTCGATGGCTCCCCCACTCCTTTGTGCGCACTATCCCGTCCGGGATAGGAAGGGACAACATCCTTATCACCGCTGACCGTGCCTCAAATGGGGGGTCCACCTGGCTGTAGTCGCTATGGTTCAAGACCAGCTTCATGGTCTTGTCTTGTGCGCTGACGTCGCAGGCATCGCTCACGCGTCGGAACTCTCGATACAAGTGATAACCGGCGATCCTGTCATCGGCTGGTGCATACCGATTACGAATTAGTTCCACCAGCTTTCGTAATTGGAGGGGATTCATGGGGAACCCTCTAGGCACGACCTTACTGAGGGCTCCCTTCGCGCCACCATACCCGCTCACATGGCTCAACTCGTGGGCGTAGGCATGTCGAGCCTCCGTTCCCACATACACGGTATTATTCGCAGACAAATAATAAAAATGTCGGTCCAGCCCTCCATTGAAGAAGGAATTAAGGTGTTCCACTGTGTGGTCCGCAAATGTTTGAACATCGAGGCTTGGGGGAATAATCCCCGTAGCTTCCTCGGCTCATCTCTGCTTGTTCCGCTCGAACTCAGCCTGTTTATTCTTCCTCCGCTTATTCTTCTTCATATTGCGAGCGACCCGTACTCCCTGCTCATGCTTCGACTCCTCTTTGTCAGGAGTGGCCTCGTTCAAACTGATATAGTTCGCATCCTCGTCTTTACTATCCCTGTGGGGATAGGCTACCTTTACTTCTCCTGCAACAACCATGGGTGCACCTAAAGGCACCACATTCTCTGCCTCATTCTCCGTTCGAGGATCGGCATCCAGCCACTTCTCCGGGTAGCTGTCCGCTGGCGGTTCATACTCTACCGGAGGCTGGAACCTCAAAACTCCTCCCAGCACTCCTTGTGGCACGTCTGCTGCAAACGTCACCATTTGCACCAAAAATTCATCCACCTGCTTCACTGCCCTCTCTTTCCTCTTCGGCGCTTGCGTCGAAGATATCGCACTCCTCACCGACCCTTGTCTAGACAACTCCAACGACGTTGAGGGCCCACTCTCTCTTTCTATCCGCTGCTCCAACGGCAGTACCCCCATTACTCTACCTTCACGAGGTCGAGCGCTATCCTCCGCCCATGGTCGATCTGCCCGAGTTCTCTTTGGTTCTGATTCCAGGGCAGATTCGGGCGTGGCCGCCCGCCGTTTCAGCGCCTTGTTAAAGGTTGCAATGGTATTATGCTGCCGCTCTTGCAGCAGCGCTATCTCGTCTAACAGCCCAGTGACCACTACTTGGGCCACTGTATCTCGAAGGAACTCGGTCTCAGGCAGCACACGATGACCTGCCTGTAACAAACGTCTCCACAGCGCCTCTGCATGTGGCTCATCATGCCACTGATCCCTTTCCGGCATCCATTCCTTCCCTTTTCCTTTATCCTGAGTTGTCTCCCGCTCAGGAGACCGCTGCCTTGTCTCTCGACGCGACCCTTCCGGTGGGCCTCATCTGCTCGACCTCTCCCAGGGGGATCCCCGAGGTACCTCTCTGTCGTATTGCACCTTACGTCATCCTTCTGCTGGAGGCAAACTTCCTTCTCTCGGTCTACTCACTCTCGCTTCCCCATCAACCTCCATAGGCTGATGACTTCCTCCACTCTGCGTCTGGGCTTGTGGCATTCCTCCCATTTGCTGCCAGGGCTGCAACAGCAGCATCATCGCTCCCTGGGGCATCATCATTCCCCAGTTCGGTCCTGCCCCCGCCGCCTGCTGACCCATGGGTACCGGCATCGGCATAAAGAACATGGGCATCTGCCCCTGCCCGTAACTCTGCTGCGCCTGAGGGTACGCAAAAAAACTCCCCATACCCCCTTGCTGCTGCGACATTTGCTGCTGTTCTCTCAATTCTCCCCCACCACCAGAGCTCCATGAGCTCTGGTTATCTTTCGAATAGCGTTGGTCCTCATGCGACGAAGACATACCTGTGAGGTGTACAAACAATCAAATGACAAGACGAAAATTCCAAGTCAGCCGGACACCACCTTTGCTTACATCAGCACTTCCCCATTTGGCCAGCAATCCGCCACATTCACATGGCTCCCCGAGCCCTGTCCTTCCTCGGCAACTGTGCGGGGCGCTTCACGCCATGCAATTCCAAATACCGATCCAAGGCAGCCAACTTGGCACATGCCTGGTGCGGCTCCCATGTCGTATCCCCCAGACTCCATCGTACCTCATACTCCAGACCCCCAGCCTCATTCCACCGATGGCCTACTAGGTCCTCGACAAACCACTCCTGATCATCCTTCGCCCCGAAGTCATAAGCTTCCGGGACCACCCGTCCAGGAAACAATGCATCATCATTCGGCCTGAAGGGTCGAAGCAGTGATACATGAAACTTTGGTACAATACGTCGTGCCTGTAGTGCCATAGGCAACTCCAGTACATAGTTCGACGTCTTCGGCTCAGCCTGTATGACTTTATACGGCCCAATATACTTCGGACATAGCTTGCTCGCCCTGCCCTTGGGTAGGTTCAAGTTTTGCGTTGATAAGTATACCAGCGCTTCTACGGCCAACGATGGCTCCTCCGCTCACCTCTTGTTTGCGTACTTCAATTGAAACACGCGTGCTTCAATGATCACATCATGCACATTTGCTAAATTCTCCAGTGCAGTCCGCGCAAAGTCTTTAACTTCCTTATGCACCGCTGCATCGGCATGCAACTCCTGAAGCATGGAAGGCATGAACCCCCCATTCAACTCGAACGGCGCATACTCTGTTGTCTCAGACACACTAGCGTTTATCGCAAACTCCGTCAGGGGTACTTAGTCTACCCAGTCCCACTGGTCTGGGTGCACTACCGTGCGTAATATCTGTGCCACGTTACGGTTTGCTTGCTCCGTCTGTCCATCTGTCTGTGGATGGAACGAAGTTGACATTAGCAGCTTTGCGCCCATCATCGCGTGAAGCTCTCGCCACCATTTCGACATGAACTTTGAGTCCTGATCACTGACAATCGAGCTCGGCAACCCGTGCAACCGCACAATTTCCTTCAAGTAAATCCATGAAAGCTCCGAGGCCTTCATTGTGGTGCACACTGGTATCAAGTGTACCATGCTCATCATCCTGCATATTACTACCCACAAGTAGTTGAACCCCTTTGACTCGGGAAACGGGCCAACAAAGTCCATCCCGATGGAATCCCACAGCTTCGTGGGCACAGGCAGCGAATGTAGCTTTCCAGCTGGTTTACGGTTGGCCCCTTTCACCCGTTGGCACAGCTCGCAAGTTGTGCAAAATGCAAATACATCCGCATGCATCTTTGACCACCAATACCAATGTCGCACATATTCTAGCGTTTTCTGTGACCCAAAATGCCCAACTATCCCATGTGCCTGAGTGATCACTTCTGTGATCAATGAGCGCTGCCGCGGCAAGCACAACACCTGCTGGCCACTAGCGCTAGCAGTGTAGATCAGGTCCTGACGCACTGAAAAGCCAGGGTGATCTTTGGGCCGCGTCAACACCTCTTTACACAACCTATCCTCTGCATACCCCAGTAACACTGCCTTTCAAAACTCGGATTGATGGTAGTCTCGAGGGGCATACTTCGTCTCTGCAGGCGCCTGTAGTGCGTCTGCCAACCGCATCTCCCCGTCGCCTGCCTCCGCAGTGCTTCCACTGGAGCCAACCTCGACTCCAGCACCTGCGTCCTTGAGACGTTCCGCTTCGTTGTCGTGTGCCTCCTGCCACTCCTGCAACCGCTTACTCCACCGATGCTCTCAAACCTGCATGGCTCGAATTTCTACCACATGGTCCTTAATCTCCCGATACCATTGGTAAGGAATGTCTTCCCCTTCTGGGTCGATACGTATATCCGCATTGACATAGTGATGAGCCTCATGGGCTTCATCCTGTCGGTCACTCTCAAAGTAGCGCGACAAACAGTCCGCTACCTTGTTAAGCTCCCCTTTGACATAAGTTATGTCAAACTTGTACCGCGACATGTAATCAATCCATCGCCGCTGATGCGGAGATAAGTTCGCCTGGGTCTTGAAGAACTCAAGCGCTTTGTGGTCGGTTATGATATGAATATCATACCCCATCAACTTGTCCTCCCATTTCAGGAGGGCCTCCAATATAGCCAAGGTCTCCAGCTCATGCACAGCGTAATTCTGCTGCGCATTCGTGAACTTCTTCGACATAAAACCAGCTGGGCAGCAGGTTTGCCAGGATTGTCCCTGTCCATACATTGCTCCCACTCCTGTCTTCAACGCATCACAAATAAGCCATATTGGTTCATTTCGTCGTGGATCAATGGGGCGTATGATTGGCGTGCGATCACATATCCTCTTAATCATGTCAAAGCAGCATTGGTGCAGTGGCCGCCATACAAATGGTGCCCCATTTTGTGTCATGGCCATCAGCGGCCCCGTGTATGTTGTGACATCTGGCAGAAACATTGATATGTAGTTTACCAGCCCCACAAAGCACTGCACATCGTTATAGTTTCGTGGCGTCCACCAGTCACGAATCCAATCCAATTTATCCTGGTCAGGATGAATACCTTCATTGTCAATAACGTGTCCCAGACAATCCACCCGGTCCGCATACAACTCGCACTTTTTCCATTTCAAATACAATAGATTCAAACGTAAGCGCTCGAACACCACACGGAGATGCTTCTCGTGCTCCTCAATGGAGTCTGAATAAATGAAGATGTCATCAAGATATACATGCATGAATCGTCCGATGACATCACGAAAGATCGACGTCATCAACCTCTGAAAGGTTGCTGGGGCATTGCAGTCACCTATCTGCATTATGTTGCTTACATAGGTGCCAGTGATTGACGAAAACACGGTTTTCCCGACATCACTTTCCCGTATTCGGACTTGCTTGTATGCATCTGTCAGATCAATTTTTGACCTGACTTTTGCCCGTGCCACATCTTCACGAATCACTTCCTGATCAGGAAGCGGAGTCACATCCTTAATGGTGTTATTGTTGCGCTGGCGTGCATCCAGTGCCGTGCGTAACGTCCCATCCTTCTTTGGAATGCACAGCAATGGCGCGGCCTGCGATGCAGGTCTCGCCTCCCACCACCATGCCCTTAGGTAACGGTTTGTTTTATCCCACAGCTGTTGCTGGAGGGCCATGGGACAGCGTGGTAGATGGTACTTGTACTGCTTTGTATCATTGATTAGATTAATTTCATGGTTCACCTCACACCACGGTGGCAGCTCCTCCTTAGTATCATTAACCATATCCGCAAACTCACTCTGCCACCGCCAGCGAAGCTCCGGGATATCATCTTGGGACAACCCAGTTGCCCTGACCTTGCCTTTGTCCTTGGCTAGTGGCGGTTTGGTTAGCCCCTTCCCACTACTGCCCACTACCTGGGTAGTAGCATATTTCTCCCAAAGTGCTTGCAACCTCTCCTCACTATCGTCTGGCACCTGTAGACGGTTCGGCATTCCCTTCTTGACTCGTCGCGCCGAGATCGACGCCCCGTCAACCTGGATCTCCTCCAGCAAGGATATCTCTTCATCTCTTGCCTGCCGATAGACCTCGGTATGCCGAATCCACGGTCGCCCCTCCCAGGCGCGCATAGAAAGCAATGATGCCACTAGCTCGTTCCATTCTCTAGGCATTCGCGGATCAAAAGCCCAATTGAATGCTGGCGGAGGTACCGGCCGGTCCCATAGGGATCGGTGCGAATGGTCGCTACACGATACATCATCCTTCCATTCCCCATCCAATGGGTACATCGGAGGTTCCTCACCCACCAGCTCTTCAACCTTCACCTTCGACGATGTAGGTTGACACTCCCTTCTGA
Organism: Termitomyces sp. MG16; assembly: GCA_003313075.1. Lineage (NCBI taxonomy): Eukaryota > Fungi > Basidiomycota > Agaricomycetes > Agaricales > Lyophyllaceae > Termitomyces > Termitomyces sp. MG16. The sequence continues at coordinate 8,829 of QGOA01001141.1, forward strand.
CAGGCCGCTTTTGCGGCCAAGTCAGCCGAGTGCAATGTGCATCCTGACCACCCACCGCACCCGCGGTGGGTTCCTTCCCTTGCACACTCTCATACTTAGCCCATTCTTCCTTGGACATCAGGATCGCTCCACACTCCTTGGGTAAGCCTCTGATAGGGTTTACCTCCTCTGGCTCATCCTCCACGGAAGCCGATCGTGCCCCCAGGTGTAGTCAATTGTTGCCCACTGCTCGCTTCCTCTCCGTCGCACGTTGGCGACGAACTCTCTCTCCAGCTTCCTCCACTGTGACCCGCACCGCCGGAATCTTGGTACCCGCTACAATAACTCTGTTATTGCAGAAATCAAGTACCACCTGGTGCTTGCGCATGTACGGCGTCCCCACAATCATGTTGTACCGGTCAAAGTTTGCCACGTCCACGTATTCAACACTTGTTGACCCTGGAATGGATAGCTCCAGGTTTGCTCCAAACTGTACTGCAGCGTGACTGCCCACAGTACCCAGTTGCAGAGTTATGGGCCGCTCCAGCTGATGCACCGCCAAGTCATGGACCTGGCAAAACTGGGGCATTACTCCTGTGGTTGTACTCCCCGAATCCCACAAAGTCCATGCTTCGTGACCTCCCACCTTGAAGTAGGTAGCCAAACATTCCTTATCCTCACGTCGCAGTTGCGGCCGAGTCAGCTTGCGTGCTGCCTTTCAAAGTTTCACTTTGTGAACCTTCACTCGACCAGCGCCCAGCTGCATGCTTTCCTCATCCTCAGGAAAGTCCATTAACACCATCAAGAATTCTTGTTCTGCGGAACTAGCATAGAGCTCCGAGTCATACACATCCACTTCCACATACTCATCCCCATCAATCATCACTGTCTCTACCTCGTCCTCAACTGGAGTGTCATCGCCAGACCGGGAGCTCTCATCCTCCTCCTCCACATCCGGCTCTTCATCTGCGTCATTTGCAGACTCCTCTGCATCTGTGTGCGCGGCGCGTACATATGCTTGTGGTTTACCTGCTATTTGCCCCTTTCTCAGGCAAGTGCTCGCAAAATGTCCTTTCTCACCGCATGCGTAGCATGTTACTATGCGTTTTTCACCTGACCCACCCGGGCCTGGTCCCCGCTCCTTGCGCGGATCATGATTAGACTCAAGTTTTGGAGGAGTGCGGCCGTGCTCCTCAGCCACAAGTTTTGGCTCAATCGGCTTAGGACAATGAGGCCCCAACAACATTTGTCTCAACACAAACCGAGGATTTCGGTTATGTTCCATGTCAGCTTTCCTGACCAGGAAAGTGCCTATCATTTGTGACTGGCGCGTCTCCATCGGCCCCGCAGCTTTTACGCGCAAGCTATGCAAATCAAAGTGGCGTGCCGTTTTCAACACCTGTTCGTAATGGATGGCATGTGCTACAAATTCCTCAACTTCATTTATTTTCAGAGATAACCCATCATCCCGGATTAGCACTCATCTCATCTCTGCGGGAATGCCCTTAAGGAAGGTCTTGCACACTGTCCATGCGTTGGGATAAATGGCCATGTTTTGAGCATGGTCAACAAGGGTATCATAGAACCCTTGTACTCTGAGGGCCTCGGTGTACACTGCCGAGTAAAACGCCTCTCGTGCATCCTGCATTGTGGATGCACTTACAAATCGATTGTACAGTTCAAGGATCACATCTTTGAACGTCCACTGCTGCCTCGCCCGATTATGGTGAAGGACATGATGACAAAACCACCTCTTTGCCGGACCTTCCAAAAACTCGGGCAGCACAAACACTCGCTCCTTGTCCATACAATCTCCACTGTACAGGCATGCTGCCAGATGGTAGCATACATCCATGGTCCAATCCTCAAGCTCGCTGAACTTTGTTCCCCCTATGCTTTGGATCAGGATCCCTTCAGGTAATCACAATGCAATCCCAACCGCGTCATCGATTATGCTCACCAATCGTCGATGCATGCTATCAGTATAGGCTCTGGTGGCCTCATTCATCCCAGGTGTCTTGTTGCGTCCCTCGGCGGGGACGAACGTCGAGAAGGCTCGCACAGACTGAGTCATCGGTCCTCTGGGGCTGTGAGATCTGTCATCCCAAGGGCCCTGCCCTCCATTCCGTCTATCCGGCCCCAACCCCCGCGGCTCCTCTCGACTGCTGATATCGCTCCCGTGCTTATTTCGACGACTGTTCTGTGCACGTTCCACAAATTCTCGCCTCATTTCATCAATGGGTTGGGGCCCATTGAAACTGATTCCCTGATCATCAATACGAGAGTAGCCTTGCCCCCGTAAATCCTGGATCCGCATTCTTTGGAATGCGACTCGGTCCTGAAACGTGTCGGCAAGTGGTACCCTAGCCGGCACCACTGGTTCCTCCGCTTCTCGTTTCACCTGAGGTGACAACACTTCCTCCGGTACTGTTTCCAACAGTACATGTGTAGCCGGTCTGGATGTCACCGTCTCGGCCATGGACATAGCTGTAGGTCGGTACCCTACGAACCGCTGCTGCCTCTGCCCAGCTGCTACTCATGTCTGGTATTGCTCCAGAGTCTCCCCCGCCTGTTGTGGAGCAAAAATGTTGCTAAAAGCCTCCTCAATGTGAGGTGAACTCCCTCTCCCTGCAGGAATCGTAGGGATTAGCTCCGCATCCGCTGGGGTGGACGCAGCAGACCCTCGGCGCCTTTTACAGTCGAGGTAGCTTTGAGCTTCCAGGTCCAGAATCTGCATATATGCCGAAATGTACTCATCTGTTCCCACCTCAGGGAGCGCATCACCTCTAGCCTCTATCAACTGCATGTGCTTGTTCACATACAACTTCAACCTAGCCCTCGTCGACAACTTACTTATCTCTGGGAACCTTGCCCAAAGCATAGCTACTTGAACGTCAAGGGTCGCTTCATAGCGTCCATTCTCGTCTTCATCAGACGTATCATCAACCACTGTGGGCTGATGTCTTTTTGTCCCCGCAGTCTGCACCAGTGCTACTGGCCGCTGCCCTCCAGGTTGTCAACTCAATGGCGTCGATTCTGGTATATTTCTCCATGGTGTCTCATGGGAGAATTCCTCTCGTCTACC
>QGOA01001147.1:0-19449 GCA_003313075.1 Termitomyces sp. MG16
TGGGGTCGGAGGGAGGGTCCCGGAGGGTGTTCCGGGGGTGTCCCGGGGTGGGCCCGGAGGGGAGGGGTCGTGACAGCCTTTTCAATAGCTTTGAATGTGTTTTTACAAGCAGCTTCCTGGACAGACGGAGGTCCAGCAGATGGCCGACAGACAGGATTGAATTGATGAGTGGATGGTGGACAGGTAGAGTTAAAGAATGTCACTCACCGTTGGCTGTTTCTTTGCACGCTTGAGATAGTAGGTGAGCTCATCCCTCCTGGCCAACCTACCACCGCCTTCTGAATGCCATACATCATGAGCAGGATTAGAATGTCGGACATGATTCACCTTGAAGTTGCCGTCTATTATTAAAAAATGATTGAACTTCCACTGGACGGGATCTTCTTCCCAGTTGGATGGAAGATTGACTCCTGGTTGGGGACAAGTTGGACAGAATATTGCAAGTTCACCACGGTCTGGCGCCATGGGATGCCTTAATTCATCATGGCTGAAGCCTGCCCACTTCAACTTCTTCAGCCACCGCCATGAATGAGAAATTTGTCATAGCTCATGGTAAAGGTTATCCATCTCGCCAGAAGATGCAATCAGAGAAGTTATTCTTGCAATTTTCTGCCAGTACTGGTAGGCGGATGCTTTGCACTCTAGATTTGTCAGATGGAAGTCATCCAGCACAGCCATTGTAAAATATGTTTGTGTCTGATCAAATGTACTGGGGACCAGCTGCAAGCGGATAGTATCCTCCACCAAGACATCCATCCCAGAACACTCACATGAAATGACAGTGATGTAGTGTACTCCAGTTGTGTGAACAATCCGTTGTATTGGATTCCCAAAGCAATCATATTTGTCCATACAGAACCCATTCGTGGCTGGCTAATCTTCTGGAATATCTTCTATTGGCACATTATTCTCTGATTCCTGTTGCTCTTCCTCTTCCATGATTTGATCAAGGTTGGCATCCTGAAGTCTGCTCAGGAAATGTGAAGTCATGGATGGATGCGCTGCCAGATGTCCCGGGTCACTATCCGCTGATGGAAGTTCAATATCCAGTTGATATTCGAGTCATAGAAATCTTGCTCCTGAATGTCTTTTTTCTGCTTGTGGTCCTCAAGAGCCCTGACCCTGACCTTCCCTTGATGACAGTTTGCATGCAATGAATTGTATTGGATATAGAAATACCCTCCAGTATCCGACATATTCATTGGTTGGAAATACCTACCATTCCATACTTCAGGTCAGTGAAATGGGTTGGAGTCGTGCGTGCGGCGGAAACATCTGCGATAGAATATTCTTGACCCAACGCTATCACAGCATCGCCATTGTGCGAGGTAATGGTCAGGACAAGCAAAGCAATCAGTAATGTCATCCATTGATTCACAACCAAGCAATCCATTGAGCAACTGTGGAACATGGTTGATGAAGTCGTTAAAATAATCTGCCTGTGTCTATGTATGAACTTGAATAATTTCTCTCAATAATAGCATACATTCAAATCACCTTTACATGTCTTATGGATACAGGCATTGTATCATCTACATCATCTACTGTTGGATTATTGTCCAAGTGTGCAAAGTTATCATCATCTGCAAATGCTGCAGGTGGTGCACCAGTTACAATGGGAGCGGGACCCAGTGGTAGCCGTTGTTTTATGAGGACTGGCAACCCTCGTGTGTTCTGAGTGAGTTGTGTCCTTTCCTCAGCAAATGGGATGAGGTCCCTTTGTCTGATGACTGTTGTTTTTGGTCGCTTGCGTTTCTTTAGAGAGTTCAGGTTCATGATCAAAATATGTATGGCCAGGACCTAGCCATTGTATTGGATATCTAATGAGACCGCTCATTGATATTGGCAATATGCCCCAATTTGGACAGGCTGGATACCAGTGGATAGCGGACCCTAATATCCGTCAAAGACAAACAGAATCCATTTGTCATCAATGGACACTGAACGGAAAATCTATATTTTATCATGTGATTCTTTGGTTGAGAACTGTGTGGTTGCAGAAAATTATATTGTCTACAAACATATCTGCCCTCCTGCAACCGCCTGAACCAATATTTTCACCAAAGAAAAGATGAGTGGAACCAATATTTACAGCGGAAGAAAGATCTATCTTTGAACTATACAAGGAACTCTACTGCTCCTCAACTACTCCTCAAGCTCGGACTGCTATCTTGAAGGATAAAATCCTAATGGATATCTTCAACTACTAGGCCACTAAGAGGACAGAGCCAAAGACAGGAGAAGAGTGGGCAGAGAGAATCAAAGTAGGTACAGCAACTCATTGCAAAGAACTAGACATCATTTGCTTGAATAGAAGGTTGTCCAGTATATCAAGAATTGCTGGCGCCCTTATTACCAGCATAAAGATCCAAAGGTGCTCCTGAAAACTTCACTGCGAGATGTTGTCTGGCAGACAATGGCAAAGAAGATAAACAAGGAGATCCAGAACTTGTTGAGGGATAAGGATCACAATGCCTCGGGATTGGATGCATTTGCACAATATAATGTGGCTGTCAAAAATGTTATGCATCAACTCACACTGCAGGAGGAAAGTCGTTTATGGAAGATGGTGGCAGAATGGAGCAAAAAAGGAAAGCCGCCAGAAATTCAGTACAAGTTGGTACTCCTTCCATCCCCCATCCATCCTCTATTCATTGTACATCCGTCCGCTTGATTCCGCTTTCTAATTGTTGTCTCTCCAGGAAGGCCCAAAAGCATGGTTTGAAGCATGTGGACAATGCAGATGTGCTTTGATTTAGAGAGATGGGCATGTTGAGTTGGACTGTTGTTGGTTGGTATGCAGATGAAGGCATGACTATTAGAATGTATGTGGTGCCATCATTCTTTAAACAATTTTGACACCAATTATAGTCATGACAATATGTCATACTTGACCCATGCTAACCGACCTACCTTTCAAGACTCCTTTCCTGACCTTGTTAGTGACCTCAACAACAAGATGATGGATTACATGTCTGCTCTTCTTGGTAGAGACATGCCGTCCAACATGCAATCATCCCATGATTTGACTCCTCCTATCCTTACATGTCATGACCTCATCCTTGATCTGGATAGGGATAAATTCCCAATATTACCAGCAGATCCAGGACCAAATATATTTCAAACTCAGGCAGAATTGGAAATGCTTGTCCAGGACTATCTAAATACTCATTACAGTGAATCCTAGTTTTCTCCACCTTTGCTCATCATCTGATCACTCCATCAGAAATTGTGTCTGGTTACCAGTATGAATCTGCTCCTTACAAGGCAGTGAGGACCAATGATCAGCAATTCATACATTCAAGGTATCTTCCAGAGGGTCTGTCTGATATTCCAAGATCCCCATAATCTTGGTCGGCCTGAACTATTGCGTCTGCTGAACTTCTGGAGAGACCGTCAAGGACAGTATAGATCCGGTGACACCTTCCGCTGGACAGTTTATCTCAACCGTCACAAGCAGCCAGTAGCTGCTGAGTACAGCACCTGAGCTGATCGTGAAAAAAATACAGCAGCAGCAGCAGCATGTAAGGCTACATGCAAAAATGGAGGGAAAAATTGAAAACAGAGGCCAATACCATCAGCGGTAGTCGATGACAACAGTAGGACCATTGCTAATGATGGAGCCGCTGATGGCGGATCCGCTTTAGTCATTGGATCTGCAGCTAACTTGGAGTGGCAACTAGGGCCTACACTTCTCCTGTCACCTAGCGTACCACACACACCACTGCCTGACTTACAGGAGGAACCTCCTGTCGTGCGCTCACCACACACACCACAGCCTGAGCGCCACAACAGATCCATGGTTCACAATGAATCCTGACCAAATGTATCAGCTTCCGCTCACAACAAGTCTGCTCTCGACGAATTCGTTCATGAGGAATGTGGTGATGATACAGCAGTGGTAGATGCCACTACCATCCACTGCTTACAACAAAGAGGAGGGACCCATCTGGACCCTCCAATTAATGGCCCTAGTGATGGTTCCCCTAGATATAGAGTGTTAAGAAGTGTGCTTGACATTCTTCAAGATGAGGACAATGACCAATTTGAAGGTGAGGGAAGGCCGGCATTACAAAACCAAAAGAAGCGCAAGGCATTGCCTAACCAATTGTCAACAAATTCCAAGCAACCCAGCAAGTCTCAAGCACAAATGCTACAGGAAGATGCAGCTCGATACATTGATATGTCTACACCAGCAAAAAGGAGTAGCAGCCACACTAAGGTCATTTGACCAGTCCGCCATCATTGATGTGGGGAAGGGGAAAATGTTACATTACATTTTTGTAAACTATAGTGTTACAAAAATGTAGCAATGTCTATCACAATGAAAAAAAAGTTGTATAATAAGTAACCGTCCATCTTAAACCATCCATCTTCACTTGTCTACCAGTCCGCCGTCATTGATGTGGGGAAGGGGGAAATGTTACATTACATTTTTGTAAACTATAGGGTTACAAAAATGTACGAATGTCTGTCATAGCAAAAAAAAAATATTGTAATCGTCCATTTTCACTTCTCTTCTGTTGCCTTCCATCTCTCAGTAAGCCAACTGGATGATCAGGTCTGTTGCATTGGTGGCCAACTACTTCAGGAGTTGCTGCGAGTGTCATGACCCACAGCATCATGACACTGGATACTGCTTAAATAGTGCCTGCAACATGTCAAGCCAGGCTTGACATTGTGGCCTTTTAGCCCAGTTGGTAGATCACTTCTATTGCAGGAGTTGTGGTCATCACAGAATGTCAAGCCTAAAAGGTCAAGCGTTCAACTCCCTGAGTTGGCAGATTCTGGATGGTCCAGAATTGTTGCATTGAGGTCTCTCTGAACAATTGGCTTACTGGCAGGGGTCAGGGGGCCTACTATTTAACAAGGCAGAATGCCAGGAGCTTGGACTAGAGACTGAGAGTCCTTGTGTTTCCCAGTTGGGCAGCTGACAGGCAGTCAGAAGGGGCCGACGGTACTTTCACAAGTCAGACCCTGTGTTTCCCAGTTGGGCAGCTGACAGGCAGTCAGAAGGGGCTGACGGTACTTTCACAGGCATCTCGAGGGCTCGATGCTTAAAGAGAGGGCACTGTCATAACCCACAGCATCATGACACTGGATACTGCTTAAATAGTGCCTGCAACATGTCAAGCCAGGCTTGACATTGTGGCCTTTTAGCCCAGTTAGTAGATTACTTCTATTGCAGGAGTTGTGGTTATCACAGCGAGCCTGTCCCCTTGGGCCAGGGAGAGGGTCCTCGGCAGGGACTGGTGGAGGGATGGAAGATGGTTGAGGGGGTGACGGAGATGTTTGTGCAGGAAACGTCCCTGAGGATGTTTGTTGAAGTGGGGACGGAGCAACGGTGAGAGCGGATAAGTCAGCAGCATGATGGGATTGGTCAGTGGCAAGGGCAGAGGTGTCACCAGTGGGAACGGATATGTTAGCAGTGGGGTCAGGAGTGGTTTCTTCCTCTTTAATGATGGGTCCAAGTCCACTGTGCCCTGTTGGATGCACTGCCACATCATCCTGAGCTGACAGACTGGAGGGACAGGTGGAGATGTGAAGTTGACTCTGCAAAGTGTCAACCATATCCTAAATATGGCAGATCTGCTCCTCCATCTGATGGATCCGTCTGTCATGGGATGCAAGTGTCTCACCCGCACGAGAAACATTGGTTTGCAGGGTTTCTATGCAGCCACCAAGCGTGTCAACCTGAGTCTGGTAGCGACGGAAGAAGTCCTCAATACGCGGTAACCAGCTCTCCTCAGCCATGACAAACCCATCCTGCACCTGCTCTCCAACATTTCGCAATGCTTCCTGGAACCCATTCTCCATCCTGTCCAAACAGCTCTCCACCTCTGCCATTACACCAGCCACAATGTCCTCACTGTGACTAGACTCCATTGCCTGCTCCTTACCCTTTCCCTTGACCAGAAGAGGATCCGCTGGGCAGTTGGAGGTCGACAGTTGGGATGGACGGACAGACGGTTTTGATGGTCCCACGATTGGACTGGCTGGTTCATCTGCTAACTATTGGTTAGCTATTTGAGCAGGAAAAGAGTTTTATACCATTATCACTCTCGATAATCATCACTGACTTCTTTCTCAGTGGTTTTTTCCCCTTTCCCTTGTTGCTGGGCTTGATGGTTTTCTTGACAATTGTCAGGCTGCATGTTCATTTGCGAATGAGCCGGCAAGGATTGCATATGGTGCCGCCCTTTGTCCTGACACACTGTAGCTGCTTACTTGTGCAATATTGGCAAGGGGGGTTGATGTGCTGACCCTCGCAACGAGGTGCTGTTCTCAGATACCTGCCCAACAGCATCCCTCCAGTAATTTTTCCCCCTTTGGTATCCTGCCCTCTTGTTCTTCCTCTTCCTCTTCCTCTTCATTCTCGTCCTCATTCTTGTCCTCCTGCTCCTTCTGTCGACAATAGGTACCAGGAGGACGTTGACCAATATAGGTCACCTGTTTTGGCTTCTTGGGATTTGGTGACAGACCAGACAAATCTCCTGCCACTGGAGGACTCGGTCATTTTCTCTTCTTCGGAATTGGTGATGGACTAGACAAATCTCCTGCTGCCAGCCTATGACCTATCCAGTCTTCTTATGCCGGTGCCATTGACGGACCAGCCTCGGTCAATGGATCAGGTTGTTCTACGCCTCCACTTGGTTCTTCCCCCCTTCTGCTCCTCTGGGTCTATTTCTTCGCAGCGTCCTTCAACTGCCTGGTCATATCCTCATCAGAAAGCTTGCTCTGGAGTAGCAGGATAACTTCATTGATGAAACTTCTCCTGGCATCAAGGAGGAGTTTCTTGTCATCCTTGATGTCCTTAACCTTGAACCACATGTCAATCTACAGGACAACAATTAGTGCATGTCTATTAGACAAGAGTGCTTGTATCTTACCAGGTCCTTCTGCTGTGCTTTGAGTTGTGGCAGGTCTCCTGTGGGAGCAAGGGATAATACTCGAACATCTGTGTCAATGACCCATTGGTGGAGTTCTTTGTTAGACATGGCAGATGGAGGATTAAAGAAACAGACGAGAACTTTACACGAAGCAAGTTCTGAAAATAGATATCATGTGACTCTGTTTAAATTACAAAAGAAGTTTGATTCATTGCTTGACAAAACCTTACTTTGTTTATCTTACAGTTTAGTAAATAACAATTAGCTAAGCAGGTCAAAAATTGCAAACGTCTTAATGTTTATTGCACTAAGCAGGAGTCGAACCCACCTACTACAACAAACAATGAACACCAATGGATAATATTCTACTAGACCACCGATGCTTACTGTACAGTGCTATAATGTAAATAAACATCAGTATACCAGTTTAGATTATTCCACTACACAATATGTTCTTAGTGTAAAATACTATGGTGTAAATAAATATTGAAAATAGATATCATATCACCCTGTTTAAATTAGGACCTTACTCTGTGTGTGGTCAAAAATTCTTGACAGTTTGATGTTAATGCACCAGGGGGGAGTCAAACCCACCTATTGCAAGATACAAGGAATACCAATTGCAAATATTCCACTACACCACAAATGCCTTGTGTATAATGCTATGGTGTAAATCAATATCAGTCTAATATTCCGCTACACCCCATGGTTTTCCTCTTTCCTGTATACTTCTATGGTGTAATTAAATATCAGTCTAATATTGTCAATTCAATACAGATGCACCAGTTGCAGTAAAATCTCTATCCGTTCAAATTGTATATGAGTCCGTTTGTGCACTACATGAACACCGTCCTGAGTTGTAGTAAGCACCTGTGGTACAATAGAATATTCATAAATTGATATTTCATATTGTGCACAAGAGGTGGGTTTGACTCCGCTAGTTCACATTATATAATAGCAGCAGGCTGCTGACGTCTGCTAGTGTCATGAATTCGGACACCCACACTCCTCCCCTTTCCTCTTCCCTTACCTTTTTCCTTGGTCCAACCAGACCCCATGGACCTGCATAGGCCTCTGTGGATGTCTGCTGGTGCCCTGCGCAGGCCTGTGTGGGCCCATGTAGGTTTGAGTCCATCAATGTATGTCTGCATGGATGTTCACTAGTGGCTTGCGTAGGCCTGCATAGGTTTGCAGGGCCCTTTCATGGATGTACGCTGGTGTTGGGGATGGGAAAAGGAGGGAAGGGGAGATGCACAGCCTTGAGTTATTGCGGGGAGGAAGGGAGAGGGAGGGAAGTGGGGAACCTCAAGGAGGGTTTATTCATGCTATGACGTCTGCCAATGGAGGAGGTTTTCACTTGTGGGCTGATGTCTGACGGCAGCTGCTAATGCACATTGACGTCTGCTAGTATCTGCTGGCATCTGCCGGGCCTGCATGCACATGTATATGCCTGCCTTTGTTTGATCCACTGGACCATGTCATACAGCACATTGTGACACGTCCACGGCTCTGTATTCTACGGCACTGTGGGGACTGCTCCGCTCCAGTGTAGTGGACTCCGCTGGACACATATGGTACGGCACAAAGCGAGCTCCCATACAACGTATGACACGTACCATTGTGATGCCCTACCCTGGTGTCCAAAGTAGATTGGACCATATAGGGTCATTGAGGCTGAGCTGAGCACGTCTAACTATGTGCTGGAACTGCCCCAGGCGCTGCAGGCACGCAGGATAGTCCCTAAGTTCCATGTGTTGCTGTTGCAACCATACTTGGCCAATAGTGACGTGCTCTTCCCTAATCGTGCTATCCCAGAACCGTATAACTTCGGAACTGGTGATGATCAGGAATGGTTCATAGATGACCTCATAGGTCATAGGTGGATAGGGGGAAATCTCAAGTTCAAGGTAAGGTGGAGCTTAGGTGATACTACATGGGAACCACTAGTGAACTGCAAAGATCTTGCAGCAATGGACAGATATCTAGAGCTGCAGGCATGAAATGCCCTCAACAGCTAGCAAAATATGCAAAATGTGCATGTGATGGTGAAATGTGGACAAAGTCCACTTTGATGGCCACTGGCGGAGTTAGGAGATTTTTTTCTTCTTTTCTCCTTCTAAGTCCCAATACATGTTGCTAGCATGTTCTTTGCAATGGCTTATTGGGGGCCACAAAAGAGTAATGAGAGCCTATAAGGCTCTAGTGGCAGGGGAAGACCCCCAAATATACAAATGCGAGAATACCAGGGGCAGCCAAAGTTTCTACATTTGAGGAACCGACTGCCGAGGTCAAGAGGGCCAAATATCAGCCCAGTCAACTGGTCGAACCTCCATGGGCTAGGATGCCATTGGCCATGCAATTCATGCATCCTGAGCAGCCTGCTCAGCCCATTGCTTTGTCTTTGCAGCTACCTGCTGTGGCCCCTCAGGCCCAGTCAGAGTCACTGACTGTCATCAGTGAGCCTCTGGCTGACCTGTCCTTGGGTCAGCGGGAAACTGCATTGTCTCAGGCCCTACTTATGGGGTCCACAACTGTTACCATAGCACCTTGAGCACCAACTCTTAGTACATCCCACACTGAGTCGGAAGGGAGAAATCTGGCACAAAATGTGCCTGCCCCTCTAGTGGCTCAGCCACAAACTGTTTTGTCTACCCCAGCAAAGTTGGGGTCATCTTGTCAGTGTCATGGCTGCAAGCCACCTCTTAATGCCTCCAAATTGGAGGTTATAGCCTTCCCTGCTGGCATTCCTGCACAAGCAGGAGAAGTCCAGATGCTCTTCATGCTGCTGGTGTTTGTACTGGCCCTGCCAGAACAGTACCCCATAGTTGTCTTGACCCCAGACCCCCGCACACCAGAACAGTATGATGGTCTGGTGGCGACCTCGAGAGGGAAACCCATGCCTGAAAAAGGTAAAGCACCAGTTGCATCCTTGTCCGATGACAGTGACTATGGAGAGTTGAGCTTGGAGCAGGAAGAGGACGGAGAGGAGGGGGAATTGGCAGCAGACCGATTCCAACAAGTATCATGCAATAAGCGCATCGCAAAGAAGAAGGTGAACTGTGCCAAGGAGTTGCAGACCTTGAAATATTGAGTTCTCAGAGAGAATCTCCAATGGCTTGGAAGTGAAAGTGTGGGGGCCGCTCAATATTGAGCGAATGAATTTGTGCTTCAGAGGAGCACTCAGCCACTGCACATACTATTTGTATGCCATGAATACAGTGCTGATGGGAGCTGATGCCAATAGAGCGGCGTCGTATGAGTATGCCTCTGGCCATCGTGCCCACATCCCAGATACAATTGTGTACAAGCATGCCCTGCACAGTTTTCCCTGCACTCCATTAGAGCTGGACCAGCTCTACAAGTATTACATGAACATCCACATCCTGCATTGCAACAGAATTGTCGCATACATGTTGATCACAGAGCTTCAGATGTTCGCACAGCAAACAGTTGAGGCTCTGCACAACCGGACCATGCAGCTCCTGATGAAGGAGCCTCAATACCAGGACCTCATCAACCCAATGCAGGGCCTTGATGACCTCGCTCTTGTCAAGCAACAACACATTCCAGGGCACTTTTTGTGCACAAAAGAAGATGGTTCCATGGTGCTGCATGTAATGTGTGCTCAAGATCCAGCCATGCCATTTGACTTGGATTAGCTGGTGCAGTACACACTGGTCTTTGGTTGTCCCAGGCTGGAAAACACCTATCAGGGCATCACGGTAGACCATGCCTACTGCATGCACTGGCAGACCCTCTTTGGGTTCGCATTATGTCGACCTCTCTGTGCTAACAGCACAGCCAAATCTGTGATCGTGCAGCGCATGACCCTTGTTGTGGCCTGTCTGGGGCTGTATTGAGAGGCAATTGCCTCATATGATACCATGTTTCCTGAGCAACTGTTTGAGCCCCAATGTGGGCCAAAGCTTGAGATTCATCAAGTTCATGTGCCTGACAACCAGGCATGGAACTTCTCTGACGACAACACATTACACGTCTTTCTACACAACCGAATGCCGCTGGACTGGGTGGACCACCCCTATACTTACGGCATGGTCTTCCTGGAACAGCAGTTCCACTCTCCCATGATGTCTATGGACATCTTCAAGCAGATTGACAATGAGTGCATGGAGCGCCTCTCTACCTATGGCATTCCTCCCACAATCCTGCAATGGGATGGATGGCGGGAGATGATCAAAGACAACCATTATTGTCTTATGTTCAAGCACCATCAGGAGAGCAATCTCCCTGTCAACCCAGAGGCCAATGGCCTCTACTACCTCATTGGAATGGACCCGAATTGGGTCAATCTCCTAAACCAAACATCAACACACAATACGCTCACCACCATGCCTACTGCAATTAATGTCACACTTACTGAGCCTATGGTGGTAGATTCACCTGCAGTCAAGGGGTCAACTACCCCACCAAAGACGGAATCAGCGCCTCCTCTTTCCACAATTAACGTCGCACCGGAGGAGAAGTCAATGGTGACAGAGATGGGCGCAGTCACAGAGGCCTCATCGGACGGGTCATAGACCCATATTTTATTTAGGTAACTCTGAGTAAATCACTCAATACGTTCATGCTGACATGCACTCCAGGGTAGCATATATATACAGCGGACTCAGAGGAGGAGTCACTTGTTTTTGTTTTTTGCTTTATTTTAAATTTTATATTCCTTGGGCTGCTTGCGTTGTATGCGCACCTGTCTGCTAAGAGACTGCAAGATTTCGTGTTCAGACAACACAACTGCTTTGCACATAACACTAACATTTTGCAGCAATGCGAAGCGCGTCTTACTCTACTGGTCGCACTATTATGCATCCTCCATTTTACTTCTACTCCGTTCCTAAGACCAAGTATTTGGTCTCATTGGGGAGTATATAATGGAGCGTAACACTTGTTACTAGCATCAACAATGCTATAAGCATTCAATAGAGTATTATGTAAGGACAACATCTTGTATTCACTTTAGTTCTAGTCAATCTGATACTGCGGTCTGATTCAGCACTGTGTGATATACACAAGATCATTCTACTTGTAACCAATGGTTACAACATGTTTGCTGCTGTTTTGTCTGCAGAACTGTGGGCTCTGAGCACTCTCAATATGCCTGCAGTATGCAATCCATTTCCCATCTTATCTGTGTCTGGTGATTGGTTCATGTGGTCGCAAGTAAATAGTCAATCCTTGTACTGCGACTCCTCCAACCATTATCCAATATCTAACATATAGTGGGCAATAGCATCAACTGGATCTGCCTATCATTACTGGCACATTGGTTCTAATGGGTATGGCACTTTCTTACAGGTGGAAACAGGATTCAAGTTACTGTATGTTGTATGACCAAAGTTGCAGTCTTTTGAGGATATTGCTACTGTATCTATTTTTATGGAGAAATACATCATGCATGAGGCAAACACTGACTTGTGGGATACCAAGTGGTTGTATTGGAACCTGGTGATGTTTTGTGAGTGGTGCCCTTATATTGCTGCATAGATGATATGACTGTTCCTGTAATATCATCATGTGCCTGGGAAGGCGCCTTGTCTATTTTCTTGCTATGCAATTATTTTGAATTGCATTGTGCTCTTATTAATTGGAATGACCCATTCAATTATGGATGTCCATGTATTTGAGTCATCTATCAAAAACCACTCCAGGGCCTGCAAAATCATGTACTGGTACTTCCTGCATCATATCTTTTGCAGGCCTGGTGATACTTTGAACAGTTACAACACATTCCAGACTATTTACTCAATGTTGTTGGCTTGTCATGCTCACATACTTATACTACTTAAGAGAGCTGCTTGTGCATTGGGAATACAAGATGAGATTGAAGGGCTAGGTACCTCTTCAGTTTGGACGGCGGTTTGCAAATGTATATGTGATGGGCCTGCATGAGATTATTTCAAAACTATGACAGCCAGTTCTTCTGACCAATTGTTTTATTGGAACAGCCTGTCATACACTGTAGAGAAGTCTACTTGTAATGCATACAGTGCACTACAGTCTTGTCAGTATTATATTCTTATTGGTTTATTTATTTATATATAATAGATTGTCCTTATCTCAATGGTTTGGTTTATGGTGATAAGGAAATGACATCTGAACTCAGGTACTCTCTATTGCACATATCACCTTGCCTAGATCAGAACATCAGAACAATCTTAAGGATAATGACATTTACAAAACCCTTGCATACAGCAATAGAGACAATTTTGACAATGACTTTGAGTCTCTTGATAATGCTGTAGATGAACTGTATTGACATCAGTCTTTGGGCCACAAACCCTTGACAGAGGAAACTGTTTTGCCATCTAATTGTCATTCAACTGCAGGATCTGCCTGAAATATCTGCAAACAGAATCATCCATTTTTGACTGCTTTGGAACACACTTGTCACCAAGATATATATTTATTGTTATAACACATCCATATTAGCAGGTGCTTATTCATTGAACCATTGTAGTCCATCCTAGAATTGTGTCCTCCAACCTCTGAAACCATACTATTATGCTACATGTGTGTGTGTGTGTATGTTGTTTTTTTTTGTTTTTTTCTGTTATTTTTTATTAAAAAAAAATACACCAATGCATAGATATGGTACTATTCCCTACTGCACATTTGACATGCCTCCTCAGTCAGCACCTTCTGATGTAGCAACTGTTATGGCTCTATCATATGTAAGCTTTTGCCAGTCCCTCCTTAATTCTGTAGTGTGAGATATATGAGGTTCATCTGAAGAAAAATATGCAGAACCCATTGAGTCACTTCTCAGCAATAATTTGAGGGTTTGTGTAAGCAGATTGATTCTGACTTCACTGAGATCATTGATAACTGGAAGAAGATATCATTCAAAAGGGAAAACTAAACCTCTCTCTTGATCTAATTAGAGTTCATTGTCTTTGATTGATCCCTTGCTCTCCTCTCTGATCCCACCTCTATTCTCTCCCCAGCCAACTTGTAAGCAGTACGCTTACACTCATCCTCTATCTGAAAAATTTATCAACTCCCTAAGGATTTTCTAGGACTTATCCATTTACCCTAATCACCAGTTACTAGGCCTTCAGCACACTCCATTCACCTATTCCAAGGACAAAGGAGGCTCAGAATGTATAGCGCTAACATGACGGTGGGAGGGGACTCTAACTAAACCCCAATCACTTCCAGAAAGAGTCAGCAGTAGGCGCTGCCATTTGACAAGGCACTTCAATCAGAAGTCTAAAAGGATCAATGACGGTGGCACAAGATATACTTAAACCTGACATCTGGACCTGTCAGAAACAGGTACAATGAGTAGTGCTGACATTAGCGCTCACAGCATCTGTCGAGGATTTCCTGACCATACTCTGGAACAGCCTGGCCAATCAGAATTATAGTAAAAGTGAGCAGACCCGTATAATTCTCAGTCGAATTAGAGTTGCTGTTGGTTGCCGTTATTCATGTGCAATGGGTCGCCATTGACAGGTCACCGTTAGAGGGAACCATGAGGAGAGGTGCTAGGAGGTAGTGCCACAGATAGACTTGTCTTGAAAAAAACAGTAGTGCATAGTATATAAAATAGCTACTTCATATGTATATGACAACAAATTGTAACCTCTTGAGCACCCAGTTACACTCAGCGTTTAAATTGTGCTAGCTTTATCTAACTTTGTCACTAAGTTGGGCGCTAGCCTTGTCTCTCTCATCTTTGTTGTTTATAGTGCTACCTACAGGCACATTACGCTGCGCTACTCATTTTTTCTTCTATATCATTGCTTAAACTACAACACTTACTATTTGCTAAGTAGCACCTGAGGCGCTATTATCTGGCACATCATTTTATCACCTTTGCTTGAGCACACCAGGACCCTGTCAGGACTCCTCACAACCACGTATGCCAGGTGCTGGAGACAGCATTGTACTGCATATATATCTAGTGCACCCAACCACAGTTGACGTCATTACTAGAAAGGCTTCTAAGACAATGTATGGGCCATCTTGTTGAGGCATGAACTTTGCCACTCTTCTGTCCTGTTTCTGCATGTATTTGTGGTGCTTATTTGTTGTAGATAGCATAACCATATCTCCAACTGCATACAGGATCTCAGGTCTACAAGGTTTATTTGCCTGATGTGCCTGAGAAATTTTTGCTGTCATCAGGTTATCCATGGCTTCCAAAAAATTTGATTCAATTTTTTTCAAAACTGCAGGAGTGTCAATAGGTTGGGGAAGAAATAAGGGTAAAATAACACGAGGTAAGAAACCAGACTTCAACTGGAAAGGAGAGAATTTGGTGGACACATTCACTGTGTTCATGATATTAAATCTGATACGGGGTAAGGCCTTTATCCAACCCAATTGTAAATGATTGACATGAAATGAAATACATTGAACAATAGTTTTATTCAAGCGCTCTGACACATCATCAGTCTGGGAATGGAAAGCTGTTGACATTTTGTGTTTGATATCCATTATTCTCATTAGCGCATGCCAGAACACCGACGTAAATAATGTGTCCCAATTTGTGATGATTTCATATTGAAGTCCATTCTTACAATACTAGTTGCGAAAAAAAATGTGTGTGAACTCCTTCCCTGTTTTGGAAGAATGACAGGGTGAGTTCTGGATATCTGCAATCGCACAATAGGTCATGGAGCAAAATTGGTCAAAACTCTTGTCTGATGGTAGCGAACTGACAAAATCTAAAGTTACAGAATCAAACCTACTCTCAGGAACAGGCAAAGGGTGAAGGGGTCCTGCAGGGCACTTGGTTGAACTCTTGTTGCACTGACACTTGATGCATGATGGAATATACCCTTTGACAAGATCATGCTCATGTTTGGCCAGTGATACAACGCTGTACCAGCAGTCAGGGACACAACATGCACCAGAAGTCAAAATAAACATTTAATCATAAGGCTGAAAACTGTAAGCCTCCTGGTAGCAGTCTCAACAAATTATATCTCCAAAAACACCCCAATAAATACACAGACAGTACAGAACAAAGGGCAGGGACCAGCTCAAGCTATCAACACAACAATAGTCCAACCACTGTAATGGGGAGGGGAAGCATGGGAGCTGGCAGAAGTGACGAAATGGGATCAATTTGTGATGATCTAGATCAAGATCAGATCTGACAATGCCCAATTTGTCATGACTGAAAGGGGAAAGGAAAAGAAGCATGGAGGGATGTCAAAAGAAGCATGGAATGCAGGGAAGCGCTAAAAGGGGAAAGAAAGATCTATGAATGTGATCGTGCTAAATGGAGCTGAAGCAAATGGGGAAGTGGCAATCAGAGACATCCAGAGGAATGATGGAACAAGAAGTTGAATGGTGGAACTGGTGGCACCGAAACATGCCTCCCAAAAGAGAAATTGGACTATCAAATATGTTCTGGAGGCTGGGGAGTTGACAACAAAAGAGTCATGTGTAGATAGTGGTCTGTGCACCAGAAAAACAGTATAAATAGCCCAAGTTTAGTAAAGAATAGACAGGCATTTGATAGGCAAAGGCTCAGTGGTTCCCAGGGAGTGAATCACCTAGGCTAGAGTTTATTGAACCTCTTCTTGGAAGTCTATTGGAAAACAAAGGCTCGGCAGTTCCCAGGGAGTGAATTGCTTAGGCTGGAGTTGACTGAGAACCTTCTACTGCCCACCAGAGTATTTAATATTCTGTGAAGCACCTCATTACCTCAAGCAATCAGCAAGCAACAGTGTGGACTAGAGGGAACTTTCTGAGTTACCAATAAGCCCCAGAACTACAGTAATACTTGCCACCAAGTACTACACCAGTAATAAGAGAAACATAGTGCTGTGTATGTCTTGTCAGCATCAAAATGGCCTAGTTTGTCATGCGCCAGTTTGAATAGATTTTCATGCAAATCTCTAAACTTGGGAACAATCAACCAATCTCCAACATACAACAAGCCATTCTTCTGCTCAATTCCTGGGGGTGCCAATCCAGCCTTTATGTCGTCCAGTATTTGTCTTGTGTACTTGTTGACTGCATAATACTCATACATAGCATTCACAATATTGGCATCATTTTCAATTAGCATCACTGGTGCAACACAACAGTCTGCCTCTGTGCCCAGCTATCAAGAAAGTGCGTCAGCTACAGTGTTATCCTTGCCTAGAATGTAATGGATTGTATAATCATACTGAGACAAAAATTCCATCCATCTTGCCTGTTGTTTCAATAAATCCTGTTGAGAGTTGAAGTTTTTAAGAGTCTTATGATCAGTGAAAATCTCGAAATGGGTGCCCAGCAAGTCTGTCCTCCATTTATGCAACGCTCACATGATGGCAAGCATTTCATGCTCGTATGTCAGATAATTCTTTTCTGCTAGTGTCAACTGCTGAGAATCAAAGGTGACAGGTCTCGCAGCTGTCCAAGTTCCCCCAAAAGACAAGACTGCTCCAGTCCTGTGGTTACTTGCATCACATGTAACAAAGATCTTATTGTTGTCTGGATTATCATGCTCAATTGTAGTCAAACAATCCCTTTCTACCACAAGATCTTTAATACTTTGGAAAGCCTGCTGATGGCTCTCCGACCACATTTGTGAACCCATGTTAGACTCCTTCTTTGTAAGAGGCATCAAAATCAAAGTATGTTCAGCCAACGCTGGCAAGAAGGCTGCAATATAACAAACCAACCTTAAGAACTGCCACACATGATTAGACTTATGTGGAACAAGCCATGCAAGGATCTTTTTGACCTTTGATGCATCTGCTTTGATCCCATGCTCTGAAATGTGGTGACCCAGGAGATTGATCTCTGTTGAGAAGAGCTTGCTCTTCTCTAAAGAGCAGAACAAGGACACTTTCTTGAGGGCTTTTAGAACTCTGCAGATATTTTCCTGATGTTCTTCAATAGTCTTGGACCAAATGATTATGTTGTCCAAATACACATGACAGATTTTTCCAATCAATCCTCACAAGGCCATAGTTACTTGGCATTGTTGCATTGCAGGAGCATTCTGTAAATCCATTAGCATGACCATCCACTCCCATAATCCAAATGGAGTAACAGTAGCTGTGTAATTGATATCATTGGGATGAACCAGGGTTTGAAAAAATGTGATTGTGAGATCAATCTTGCTTCAGAATCCTGTTCCTGGGCATGAGAAGTCAGCTAATATGTCATCAATTCTTGGGAGCAGATAATTGTCTGGAATAATATGTATGTTCAAGGTCCAATAATTGTTAACCCAACAGGAAAGCACTGCCAGATCTGATTTAGAGATAACAAAAGATGGGCTCACATATTGAGAAGACAAAGGACAAATCCATCCCACTGCAATATGCTGATCTATTAATGTTTTCCAACTGTCACGGTATTTGCGTGAACACAAGTAACTCCTGGCAACCATGATCTTAGCCAATGGCTTGACCTGAATCCTGTGGTACATGCTTATAGATAGCTCATCCGCATGTGGAATATCATTCAGAAACAAGAAAGCATAACGTCTCTTCATCTTATGATCCACAGGGTAGGGCATCACAATGGTACGTGTCATACGTTGTATGGGAGCTTGCTTTGTGCCATACCATACGTGTCCAGTGGAGTCTGCTACACTGGAGCAGAGCAGTCCCCACAGTGCCATAGAATACGTGTCACAATGTGCTGTATGACACGGTCCAGTGGATCAAAAAAAGGGGGCACATACATGCGCATGCAGGCCCAGAGGATGCCAGCAGATACTAGTGGACATCAATGTGCGTCAGCAGCTGCCAGCAGGCATCAGCCCATGAGTGAAAACCTCCTCCATTGGTGGATGTCATGGCATGAATAAACCCTCCTCGAGGTTCCTTACTTCCCTCCCTCTCCCTTCCTCCCCGCAATAACTCAAGGCTGCATGTCTCCTCTTCCCTCCTTTTTCCACCCCCAACACCAGCATACGTCCACAAAAGGGCCCTGCAAACCTATGCAGGCCTACACAAGCCACCAGCGGACATCCACACAGACGTACATCGAGAGACTCAAACCTATGTGGGCCCATGCAGGCCTGTGCAGGGCACCAGCAGACATCCACCAAGGCCTATGCAGGTCCATGGGGTCTGGTTGGATCAAGGAAAAAGGTAACTTCATCTTGCTCGCTGTATGCCTGTGGGAGAGAATCGAACCCCTGGCTTTGGGAAAGCCTCCAGCAACAGAACACACATTTAACCATTGCACCACAGGTCTGTTACTAACAGATAGATTCAAAGGTCAGATAACACAATGAACGGACGCCCACCTACATTTCCGCAGGTTCCCATATGGATTTTTTGAGGTGGAAGGGGGGTGGCATACCTTCCAAAAGAGTTTTCGTGGCTTGAAAGGGGGCTGGCATCAGCAGCCATCAGCTGGCCATCAGCTGGCATCTGTCAGAGTTTGTGGGCAGCCGTCATGACCTGCTGGCATCTGTTGGCATCTGTTGTGCATCCGTCTGCATCCGCCAGATATCCGCTGGTATCTGTTGGCATCCATGGGAATCTGTTGGCAACCCCCGGCATTGTCCAGCATTGTCTGGCATCAGGGCAGGAGAGAAGGAAACGGGGTGCGTGGGCATCCACTACATGGGATG
>QGOA01001159.1:0-11026 GCA_003313075.1 Termitomyces sp. MG16
GTTCTTATATGTTTTGGGATTGGGTGAGCCTGATTGCAAGGTACGGGAACAAGGATGGCGGGAGAGATGCATTTACTATATTAGGTCAAGTGGCGGACGTGGTTAGGCCAAAATAGGAAGCGCTAATTGTTCTTGAGGCATAAGATCGGTGATGTGTCTTTGTCAGGGGCGCGCGATGAGTGATCGAGTCAGGGTATGATATTTAGATATTGTCTGAAAAAGAGAATATGTATTGTCTTGTGGAGAGCTGGAGGTTATTGTCCTTGCGGGAATTTATTGTTTTGAGAAAAGACAAGCTCGATAACTATGCTCAGGGATACTGTTGCAGGGATAAGGGTTTTGATGGACCCCGTCGAACATAAAGACAAAACCTAGGTGTTTGGCACCTTGCTTGCGTTTTCTTTTTTGGAATTCTCGTTCGCTGCTGACGACATGGCAAGGCGAATTTTTGTGCTCACTTTGTGCATTCCAATTTTGGAGTGTTGCGATACGTTTTTCAAGGACACCACAAGTCGCCCCACCCTTTCATCATCACAGTTTCTTTCTCCCATGATTGTCGGAAATTACAATCAAATCAACGTAAGTATAATCCGCAGTCTCGCATAAACAACTATATTTATATTTGAGTGTAATTGTAAGTACCTATGCAGATCAACCTAAGTATAATCTCAGTAAAGTTAAGTGTAGTAGGTAATTTAGCTTGGCGTGGATGTCTGTCTGTAATATGTTATATGTTATATGTACGTGAGTCCAGGTAGGTGTCTCGTGAATGATAAAAATAAAAAAAAAGAGGAAAAAAACAGAAGAGAAAGAAAGAAAGGAAAGAAAGGAGTGTTGCGAAAGAGACAACGTAGTAAGCGTTACTCCGGTTTCAGTTTTACAAGCGTACTACATAGGAGATTTAGAGCTTAGGTGTGTGTGTGTGTGTATATCAAAGTCGACAGTTCGGATCGGGTGTCTTTGATTCGAGCTTTAGAAATTGCTGTGCTGTCCATGTGAATGCATTCCTATCTTATCTCAAAACCCTGTGTCGTACTGCATGTATGATGTCAACAGAGCTCTCTGGTTATACGGTATGACGGATACAGCACATTGTCGTAATGTAATATAATGCAGTGTAAAGCGTAATCGTGATCGTGATCGTGATCGTAATCGTAAAATACTCCCATAGCTGTACATGTGAAAAGTATTCCAGAAAAGCCATCCGTATTCGTCAGAGGACGAAGGGAGCTACATATGTATGTATTGACCCCCGACCCGATCCCGACCCCACCCCGACTCACCCGGATCGAACGGAACGGAGATGGCTTTTCTGGAATTATGTATGGAATTCGAGTCGACCGGTGGGCTCGGGCTGATGAGAGTGGTATTCGTGGTTTGGAAAGAGTCGGGTAAGGAATGTATGATAGAATAGAATGGGATAGAATAGGATAGGATAGGATATGGATAGGATATGGATAGGATATGGATATGGATGTACAGGAGGAATGGTGCAAGTGGGTATGTGGCGCCGCGAAAGCGAATGTGTACCCTCCCTCGCCTCGCGTTGTTCAGGCTTTTGATTTTCCTTTTCGTTGCGCGGTGTTTGATTCGACAGGGGGTGATGTCGTACATGCATGCATGCATGCGTGGTTGAATGGACTGAATGACTCATGGAGGAATCTTTTTTTTTTTTTGGATTTTTTTTTGGCCTGCCGCCCTATGTCAGGCGGGGTCTACTCGACTTGGGGGCCTCTAATACATGCGATCTGTCGATAGTCTGGGCGTCATGGATACCGAGGTAAATGGGATGGGTACAATGTACAATTTGTGGCGCACCGTGAGAGGAAATATACGTTACATTCAAGGCGGGGGACAAAGTTAGAGTTCAAAATACCCGGGACGGGACGGTGATGCATGATTGCGTGAATCAATCTCGCTGTGCTGGCTCAGCTCAGACAAGGTTAGACCTGCTCCATCCATGTGAGGGGGATCGGCAACCCGATTCAGATGTGGACTCTGTTGGACGATCTATGGACATGCATAATAAGTCAGAGTTTTACATATATATCGCTTGTCCTCCGTCGATTACAGAAAAAGTCCCTCTGATGGGAGTATGCAGGGGGTTTCGTGATAAGATCAAAAACTTGCGTTAGAGTATAACTCTTGCCGATGTTTATTTAAATTTTGTTCTTGGATGATTTCGGTGATGCACGGCCATTGTGCGATTTCGCTCCACCCACATGGTGGATGATGGTTTGTTTGCTGTTTCGGCAAGTTTATTTAGGGGACCCGAGTTGAGACGTCGTGAATGGACGCGCATGACTTGGAGCTTGAGGATGCGGAGTATCTGCACCCGGGACGTGGAGCCGTGTATGTCGACATGGAAGAAGAAGCACTGCGAGGATTCCTTGGAAGAACCAAGAAAAGTATGCACATGTGTCAATCATAAACATGCCGACGGGTTTTTTGATACTAGCCGCCATGTGGAATGATGGAGAGGAGGATTGCTCTCAGCGACTGTCAGTCCTGGGACGGAGGTGTCAGTTATGCTCATCTAGACATGCATCCGAGTCGGGGGTAAGGTGAGGCTCCCAAGAGGATGATGTGAGGCCCAGGGTGTGGTGTTAGTTGGTTAATAATACGAATGGATATGGTGTGCAGCTGGTATGCTGAGCAGGGGGAGGAATAGCACAAAAAGTAATTAGAGATGTAAAGTACATAACACGTGCGCGTGAAGAATCTCCGGATGCCTATTCTGGTCAGCCTGTCAAACTTTTTCGTAAACGCACGACGACGGGCGACGACGGCTCGCTAGTCCTTTTGTTCTGTTCTCATCGTTGTCCTCAGCTATCTGCTCGCTGTCCAGCACGCCGTCGACATGCCTTCTCTGGCAGGCCTCTTTGGCAGAAAGAAGCAGCGTGCCACCAAGCAAGAGGGTGGCGAGACGGACTCTGCCTTTTCATCACCGACAGACTATGTGACTGCGGACAGGTATTTGCCGTCGAGCCCGAACGGGCGGAGTGTGCAGCAGCATGAAGGAGCGTACGGGGGCGTGTATCCCGCCGTCGCCCCAGCCAGCACAAGCAAGCTGCGTCTGCCGTTTTCCCGCAAAAAGCAGCGTCAGCAGCCGCAGCAGTCTGAGTCTGCCGCTGCCGCTGCCGCCTCGACGACGTCGTTTGTGAGCACGGGCCACGACTCACACTTCAGCACGCCCCCGCGCCCCTCTTACGTCCGATCCCCGCGCAGCAGCACCAGCACCACCGCCAGCGACGTCGATGTCCGCCGCCTGCGCCCTCCTCCCTCAAAGTCCGCCATCTTTGCTGCCTATGCAGACCCACACAGCGCCCTTTCCACGCGTTCATTGCCCAACGAATCATCCCCCCTCTCATCAGCCCCTGTCCCCCCCAAGAAACCAGGTTTCTTTCACTGGTCCAAGTCTGTCCCCAAAAACACGTCTCCCACAAACACAAAGCCCCCTGCTGCTTCACCTTCGTCTACAGACTCGTCGTTTAACCTCAAGTCGTTCAGACAC
The DNA here is from genome assembly GCA_003313075.1 of Termitomyces sp. MG16. Classification (NCBI taxonomy): domain Eukaryota; kingdom Fungi; phylum Basidiomycota; class Agaricomycetes; order Agaricales; family Lyophyllaceae; genus Termitomyces; species Termitomyces sp. MG16. Next base: position 3,515 of record QGOA01001159.1, read on the forward strand.
GTTGGTCCCCCTCCCTCTAATACAAATAATACTACATTCCTTTCTACGCCTACCACCAGTCTCTCGCCTACAAGTTCCACCTTCTCGGCTCCGCTCCCCCGCCAACGAGGCACAAGCACCGATTCGTTCCAGCGCATCTCTGTCGCCGCGTTCCGCGAGGCACATGCGCGACGCAGCACAGGTGGCTCGCCTGTACCTTCTGTGCGCGCCCCGAGTCCAGGTCCGCAGCCCCTTTATGCTCAGGCTGGACAGACACAGCAGCCGAGGAAAAGGTCGTCTGCGCTTGCCTATGCCGATTCAGATGGGGACGAGGATGGTGATGACAGTGCGAGTGATGATGATGATGGTGAGGGAGAGGAGACCATCAAAGGACGCGGTGCCGGCATCACCAGGACGCTGATCAAGACGAGGGGAACCAAATCGGAGATGGGCCATGGCCTGAGGGAGCATGGGTATGCGTACGGTAGGCCCACAGGGACGAGAGCGCAGTCGAGCCATATTTTGATGTCCGAGTATCAGTACCCTGCAGCAGGGACCGACAGGGACAGATCGCATTCGAGTCTTGGGTTTAATGTTGGAACCGTAAGAGCGAGAGCGAGCGTGTCGACGAGTGCGGTCACCCCGTCTCGAGATGCGAAGAGAGCCAGTGTCCTCGCTGGTTCGCCAGGTGGTACGTTTTTCAATCTTCCAACGTTTCTACAATCAACTGACATACCCCCCAGCTAAACGCCACACCCGCGCAACATCAGACCAATCCGTCTCCTCCCCTGCCCCCAGTTCCACATCAACCCAACAACCTACGCGGTACCCCGCGTCGCCCTCCCCCTTTTCGCACTCACACGTCTCTACCTCCGCACAACCCCGCTCAAGATCACCCTACTCCCCATCCTTGAACTCGTCTTCCGAATCAGACGACGACGCGCCCCTCGCGCGACTCGTGCCCCCGCGTCGCCCGGGCTCCGCCCTCTCCTCGCTATCCTCCTCCTCGAACACACGGCCCAAGCCCCTCATCGACATCAACGAGCTCACGCGCGGGCCCGGGCGGCCCGCGCCCGCGGCGGTGGGCCATCCCAAGGACGAAGAGGTTTTCACGGCCGGGAGGACGTTGCTCTCCATGGGTTCCGTCGGGTCTTTGGGCTCGGTGGGTTCTACGTCGGTCGGCGGTGTGGTTGGGGAGAGTCCGAGGGACGGGAAGGTGCCGGTGAAAGTGAGCGTGAGCCCGCCCCGGCGGTTCGTCAGTCCGCCTGCGAGTCCGAAAGGGGGGTCAGTGAAGCTTGTTGTGGGTGTGGAGAGTAGTGAGAGGGTGGAGAGGGATGGGATTGGGGAGAGGTTGAATCGTGTGTTGGGTGTTGGCGCGGTGGGGGTGGCGAAGCCTGGTATGGGGAGGGCCATGACGGAGCCTTTGCCTTTATCTGTGGCGGCTGAGACTAGGACGACGACGACGACTACGACGAGAGTGGTCAAGATGAGGTCGAGTACGAGTGTTGCTGCGAGCACTAGTACCGGTGCGTCCACGAGTTCGAGCGGGAGGACCGCGAGCAACACGAAGCAGAGTACGAACGCGAAGCCGGTGGTAGTCGTCCCGCAGAGGCTGAGTACCCCCGTCGACGATCTCGCAGCGTTGTTGGGGCCAGGTGTGAATCTCATTCGGCGAACAGACGACGAGGAAGACGAGAGCGAAGAGGAAGACGACGACGACGACGATGAAGAGGAAGAGGAGGAAGAGTCAGAGGAGTCAGAGGAGCGGGGGAGGGGGAAAGCAAGGAAGGGAAAAGGAGACAAGACGAAAGCGAAAGAAGAGATGGAGAAACCGATTGCGCCGATACCGATCAAGCAGCGTGCGCCACCCCCTTCGTTTAGGGTTACTTCGAGGCCGCCGTTGAATCGCGATCGCGATCGGGAGAGGGCGGGGGGAGGCGCAGACGCGGGCCCGGAAAAGGTCGAGAGAAATAGCTTGGTTCTTTCCGGCGGCACTGGCGCCGCTAAACCGGTGGGGATTTTGAATTTCCCGAGTGGAGGGAAGGAGGCGGGGAGGGAGGGAGAGAGAGATAGGCCGCCCCCTGTGAGACAGCGCAGCAGCACTTTGATACCTGGGTCTGTGTCGGCGTCGTCGTTGTCGCCTATTCCCAGCACCAGTACCAGTACCAGTACCACCAACAGCAACAGCAGCCAGGGTATGGGACAGGGACAGGGACAGGGAATGGGCAGGTACGGGATTAATAACCTCAACGCGCTCGGCAGCCACAACAGCCATAACCACAATATGAGCATGGGCAGCACGGCGGGGAGCACGATCGCGATGCCCAGTCGGCCGTTTGCGAGTGGGCGCCGAGAGAGTCCCGCGGGGAGCTCGACGGGCGACTCGAGTAGTGGCCGAGCGCCTGTCACGCCGAGGGATGGCAGCGATCTGGGCGTGGGGATGAAGCATGTGAAGAGGCGGAGTGTGAGCTTCGAGGATGATATGAGAGAGGTGAGTGGGTACAAGAGTAGGGGTGCGAGGGGTGTAGGCGTACGAGGTGGAGAGGGAGATGAAGAGGAGGATGAGCAGGGCGAGGAGCGGAGGAAGGAACGGAGGAGGAGTGAGGCCAAGGCCGCAATCGAGGTAAGTTTTTTTTTTGGACCCTTGCACTGGTTTGAGCGCTGGCGCTGATTATGTCGTGTAGCTGGGCAATGTCATCAATGGACGCGGGCCTATCGTTGACGACGAGGATGACGATATGCCGATCAATCAGACGATGGCTAGTGCCCAGGCTCGTCGGATGTCGACGCTCAACCCTATGATTGGCGGGTTCGGACCTGGTATGCCGGGCTGGAACATGAACATGAACATGCCGATGCCCGGGATGAACATGAACATGGGGGGTATGGGCATGGGCCCCGGGATGCTCTCTCCTCCGGATGCGGGGTACATGGCGGCGCACCAGCAGGCGATGATGTACGCGAAGCAGGCGTACCAGATGGCGGTGGCGCAGCAGGCGATGGCGGCTGCGGGCGACGAGTGGGAGCGGAGCTCGACGTATGGAGGCGCGGCGAGCGTGTATGGAGGCACGGCTCCGTCTGTCGTGGGTACGCCGCCGTTTATGATGGGGGTCGGGATGAATATGATGGGTGGGGTGGGTGGGATGGGTAACGGGTGGTCGACGGGCTCGGTGGGGTTCCCGGGGTCTGCGAGGTCGATGTACGGCGGTGGCGGGATGAGTGGGTCCCGCAGCGAGTATGGAGGAGGCGGTGCTGGCGCCGGAGGCCAGTGGAACTCGTCGAAGAGCAGTTATGGGGACTATGGAGCGTCGGCGTCGTCTAATCGGCATAGCAAGATGATGGGCGGGGGACGCAGGGATTCGGGGTATTTCCCCCCTGTCCCGCCGATGCCCATGCAGCATAATGGGAGTGGGAGTGGGAGTGGGAGTGCGGCGTCGGTGAAAGGAGGATCGGCTGTGCCTAGAGCACGTACGGCCAGTCAGCCTGCGACACCGAGTAAGGGTACTCGGAGAGCACCGCCCCCGTCGAGTTGGAGAGCTGGTGGGTTTTGAATAGTTGAGGACCTCTTTTTGTTTTTTTTTGGATTGGACGGGGACTGATTGGTTCCACTCGTTAATTATCCTCTATGACGTTTTTCCACCCCCCACCCCCCCCATTCCCCCTCTATCGCTTCTTTCTGACTTTCTTTTTTTTTTTAATTATCCCCCTTTTTCACAACCCCCTACCCTCCTTTTCTGCAGAGCGGTGTTGGTGTGTCTGCCAGCCAGCTAGCCAGTCCATTCACCATTTACCGAACTTGGGGACTAAGGAACTTCATTGCAGATCTCTACCCTCTTTTGTAGTTATACATGCATCACTTCATCCTTCGGTATCCACCCTCCCTCCCTCTCTCTCCCCCTTCACACTCGTTTGTGGTTACAAAAAGAAACAATATCTTAGTCACTCTCTACCTCTCCCTTGGGACATAGGTACATCTAATTTGTGTCTCCAGGCATTGTACTTTGCATACTCACACATTCATACCTTTTCATTGATATCTTAACGTCGATTCTGTGCGTCTTGTCGCTGAGCTTTTGGGACAGGATTTTTCCAAGTTCCGTCCGGAGTGATTTCTTGGAGCAGGGGATAATTATGGACTTGACCTCTCACGCGGCATAAATTGTGGCCCGTGGATAGGTTTGTTGGTCTAGTTTTGACTTCTTGGGTTGTAGACATTGTTGACAGTGTTGTCCGTCAATGTGTTGGTATTTCATCATCCACACATGTTACATTTATCATTCTCCTTCTAGTCATCCAGACCCGGCCCCTGTAGGCTTTGAAGGATCGATCTTCTTTCATTATTTTTATTTCTGATGGCATCCAAGGGATGTTTTGTCAATCCTCAGCTGATTGTTCGATGGGTACTTGTGGCTGACAGGTACCCCGAGGTGTAGGGATCATTCACACCTCTTGGTCTCCTCAGTAAGCCAATATCTATCAATGTTCTTCAGTACCGCTCGCCGCGCCATACAACGTAATGTCATAGATATATTATATTCACAGCGTTTGTACTTGAACAAGACCGACTAGGCGGAGTATAGCAACAGTTAGATCGGTTTCTATCGACGAGACATTGAGCGAATGACTATGAGAAGTGTATGCAATCCGAGAACACGTGGATATAAGGAATTGAAAGCTTGAACAGAAAGCGCGACGTGAAATGAATAGCTAAGCTGGTCATGAGACGGAGACGAGGGACTGTTGCTCTAGATGGGGTGCAGACACGTCTTTTATTAATGATGTACTTTCGTGCTTCTCTTCGAGTGTGGTTTCAGACGAGGATGTGGATGGTGGCGTGGATCTGGGCAAGGTGTCATGGTTTTTTTGAAATTGAGTGACAAGAGACATTTAACATACGAAGGACTTTTCTCCTCTTTCTCTTTTGTATTGGATAGTGATGAATCAACTTCAACCTCTCCTTCAATTTTCTGGACGCGTGTCCCATCTGGTGCAATTCCACATGCACTGTATCAACAGGGTCAGTGAAAAGATGACATCGTACACATACAAGAGACTCACGCGACGATTTGATCCCAGTAGCTATCAGGCTCAAACTCATAATGATATTCCCCACCAAAGTCTGCATCAAGCTGCTCTGGCGGTATAAGTTCGTGCAGATCTGGATTAAATCGCATCTGTAAGGTTCTCTTTTAGTAGCGTATCAACAAAAAAAGAGAGAGAGATACCGGCCTTGTCCCTCGTGACGGGATCCAGGAAAGGTGAGATGCCTTTGTAGAAGAAGTTCAGGAGCATGGGGAGATTAACGACGAGCGCGCGACCAAGGGTTTCTACGTAATGCTGTTGCAGAATATGGAGAACTTTACGTGCGACGGATATGGAGGGGTTCGTGCGGAGCGTCGTTGACTTGTAGTCTACAATGATAACTAGTGACTCTTGGCCTGGGGGCATAAGATCCTTCGCACGCTCACTGTGCACCATGAACACGTCAGCCAAAGACAAAACAGTACGGACAAATTAGATGGCCGTACAGACACCAGACGAGATGGCGCAGCTGCCGCGGCGACGTCTCTGTATTCTCTCGACCCGGGCGCATGTATATAATTGGTCGCCCGTCTCTATCAAAACCATTGATGATACTTTAGATGATGCATCAGTTGACGGCAGTCGGCCGCGAACTTTTTCTGGACGAGCGAGCGACATACATTTTTCCCGTCTCACTTTCAATGCGAACTTCGTCCGGTGGTATAAGATCCGGTTTGTACTCCCTTCGCCATTCTATAGTTGCCTTGATACGCCTTTGCGCGTCGGCGAAGTTCCACTTCGAGGCACGACTGTAGCGCGTCATGGTATCTGGCTTGTTGATCCATCGGAGTTCCCATGGGTAGTATGGGTCCGTCGGAGGAAGCAGGAGGGTCTCTGTGTACTGGATTGGAATATTTGGATTGCAGAAGACTTGAGATGGACGCTTTGTGAACTAACCTCACGGAGAGCCTTGATCTTCGCGAGTTGCTCGTCGGTATACTGGTGAATCGGAGCGATAACTGTGTCGATGGCAGGGGAAAGAAGGACCGTGTTTGTAGACTGAGGCATGCTAATGAGTGGAAGAAAAGGAAATCCCGTGGAGTCACTGTGATAATCCGCTTCAACTTTTTTCGCTGATATCAATGATCTCACATGCACATGGTACTGTTTCCGCATTGGAAAGAAGCTTATGTCGAATAACTTGCAGCTAAAAAGAAAACTACTTGACTAAAGATACGGATCAACTCAAACAGTTCATATAGATGCCATATCAGATCCTAGAATATCGTGAACATATGGCGCCCGGTCTACCAAACGCGGTGTCGATCGTGCCGTTTGAAATTTAATCCAAGACTTTTCTCGCCGTGGTGATATTGTATATCTAGAATGTAATATGGAATGGAGGGATAGAAACAAACGAGATCCTTTACCACCCGCTGATTATCTTCACTACGTGCGCTTGAACTGGAAAAGTTGGAGGTACTTTCCCAGTTACATGGGCTTGGCAGGTAGTTGTGTCAAGAGGACGTTATTGCGTTTCTTGACTGTCACCCGATGCCGGGAGAACTTGTCATCAGGAGAGAAGCGTGCTGAATGTCCAAAGAATGTCAATTGAATCTAGGCTTGACTAGCAACAGGCAGGGTTACCGGGATGCGCAGACTTTGTAATTCTTCCTGTGTCGGTCACTTTCTAAGGGATGAATAAGCGGGAAATCCTTCGGAACTAGGTCAAGACCGCAGCTTACTTTGAGAGTGTACACTCTGTTGCCATTCTCGTCCAATGTATACATCAAATGCATGGCGTAGCACAGAGGTAGTCGTTAGAACGAATGCAAGGACGAAAAAATGTTGGCACGTGACTTTGTAGTCATGGGACGCTTCAAGTTGATGACCGCCCAAGATCGTAATAATGACTTGTCAGCGGACACGATGTTCACACAGGTTCACACCAGATGTCCGCATAAGGGCTGAAAGGAACTGTTTGTGGATGTCTCCACATCTCCATGTACAGCCTTCTTGAACTTTATCCTATTGCGATCCGCACGGAATAATTTCGTCAGACCGCACGTGACGCGCTCACCAAGCCGTCCCTCCGCATCCATTTAAAAACACTCCTTCAAACTGCCCGTCCATCAGACCCACTCATCATGACAGTCACAGAATTGAAGAGCTACGACGATTTTAAGTCCGTTGTACGTCTCCCTCACCGATTGCTTTACGGAAATCGAGATCTAACCTCCGTGATAGATCGAGGGCGACAAGCCCGTTGTTATCGATTTCTGGGCGACCTGGTGTGGTCCCTGCAAAGTCATATCCCCCATCTTCGAGAAATTGTCCGATTTGGGGGAGTTCGCAGGAATTGGGTTCTACAAGGTTGACGTCGACGCACAGGAGCAGATTGCACAAGAAGTTGGCATCCGTGCGGTACGTGGGCATGGTTTGGATGTTTTCTGAATTTTGGGAGTTTAGATCTTGCCTCGTGCTTGTAGATGCCTACTTTCATCGTCTTCC